>JAJPUD010004705.1:0-38815 GCA_023553655.1 Myrmecobius fasciatus
GGGAAAGGGGAATACCAGTAAGTAACTAAGGCATAGGAAGCATTAACTATATCAGATATTTCTCACTAATAAAGAACTGGTGTATCTCAATTTCTCATTTATACTTAAATATTCAATAATAACCATGATCTAACAATTATGTGACTTCCTTGTTTAGAAACACATAAGGGAAAATAAGTGTCCAAAATTGGATTTATAACAGTACATACATCAGTATTTATAGGATATCTCAAAAGTATTCCTTCCTACAATGCATCCATAATCCATCCATGTCTGCCTATTCTGTATAATTCTTGCTCAATTCTTTGCTTATGTTTCACATAGAGGGTCCAACCAAGGTTCTGGGGGGCTTCTTCAAGTTCTCTTGCCATCGAAAGGTTACTAATGTGGCCCCATGAGTTGTCCATGGATTATCATTCATCATTCTGATCACATAAACAGCCCATCTTTTTTACTCATACACCTTTTTGGTGATATGCTTTACTCTGTTTCAACTGTGTAATTCTTTGTTTGTCATGTGTTGCAGCCTACTCACACCCACCATGTGCTTTTCCATTGTGCTCTAGGTGATAATCATTGTCAATTTGTTGGAGGCTGTTGTGTTTCATGACTCACAGTCATCCAACATCAGGAGAAGGTTGGGTATTGAAAAGATGGTTCTTTATTCCAGGATATGCAGAGTCATAAAAAGAACTTGGCAATTTCTCAAAATCAATCCAGTCCATTTTTCTCCTGTTCTTTTCAGGGCAAAACTCATTGTCCATTTGCAATACTTGTATATGTCAGGGTGTCCCAAAAGTCTTTAAGTTATTAAAAGCTTAAAATTGCACTAAAACCTTTGGACACCATATATATACTGGGGGATGCTGCTTATGGAATATTCAGGAAAGATTAGCCCCTTTGATGGGAACCCTTTTCAGGGCCGATCATCTACCTTTGGTGTCCATCTGTCACCTAATTCTCACCTGTGGCTCCAAGAAGCTGTAGTATTTACAGTAGACACACCCCAACAAATACTCTTGACAGAAAGTTTAAACCAGATTGAGGGTGATTTGAAAGGCTTGAAATTCATCAGTGAATTGGAGGGTTATCCACCCCAAACATGTGAAGACTTCCCTGATAGAATGAGAATTATTTGTTCTAGCAGCCACGCAGGCAGCCAAAGCAAGATGCCATGGAGAACTTAGGGGTTGATCAAACATCCCAGATGTCATGGTCATCCACATCTTGATTTCTGTCCTGCCAGCGGACTTCTATGACTCTATAAGAAAATAAAGCTGAAGACATTGCACAACTTTGTCTCACTTAAATCCAATTCACACACATTAAGACATCACTCATGATATCATTGGTCCTCTGAAACAAAGATGAACAACAACAAAAATGTACCCAAATCCCATTTCAGACACTTAACTAACATTGTGATCTTGGATAATTAACTTACTTAACCTCTCGGTACCTTAGTTTCCTGATTTGTAAAGTGAAGGGATTGTACTTGATGGCTGATAAAGTCCCTTCCATCCCTAAATCTATGAGTTTATAGGGTAAGGGGGGTTGACATAATAGCTTTTTTTAAGTATTTGAAGTGTCTTAATGGGGAGAAGGGATTATTCTAAGGGACCTACCCACAAGATGGAAAGAGGAGCTTTGGGTAGAAGCCAGGGAAGAGACATATTTTCTTTTGATATAAGGGCAGTAGAATTCCTCGGGGAGAAGCAGTTTCCTACACAGTGGATGTGATCAAGCAAAGGCTGCATGATCTCTTATTTCTCATATCCTATAAGGCATTCTTTGATTGAATTAGATAGCTTTTGAATTCCCTTTTAATACTGAGATCCTGTGAGGCTGGGAATGTTTTGCAAAGCATGCTTCTTAAAAGAACTTTGTGAGACTGGTAGTACAAATATTATATCTCTCATTTATAAATGATAGAACCAAGGTTCAAAGAACTATCTGCCTATAGTCAAACAACAAGTAACTCTTTGTTAGAAATACACTCGACACTGAAAATCAGATGTTGAGGAAAATTTATTAAAGAAGAATCTTAAATTTATTAAAGAAGTTTCTGACCAGGGACCCATTCCTCTTCAGGAAGAGAAAGCGCTGGACACAGAAGTGGGAAAAGCTTAGTTACTAATTTGGCACAATCCCTCCCTTCAGAAAATAGATTAGTTCATTTCTTCCAGGTTACTATTTTTCTGATATACCCACTACATGTTTCTCCTAAATAAGTATAAACATGTTCCCTCTCCCTCATTTCATGTTTAAAAAATGGCAGAAAACTCCTCCTCTGGGGTGTGTTGTTTAATAATCAATTAGCCTATTAAGCAGGCACAGTAGTGACTTGGGTAATTTAGGTCATGGATCCAAACTAGTTTGGGCTGGATGAGCTATTATCTTAAATTTGTGGTTTTCTCAAACCCACAAGACTTTTTCTGTTTGGCTGAATCCATATCCGCCTTCTTAGCCCCCATTCCTTGTTTGCTCAAGGCTTCTGTTGATCACTTAACCTTCCTTAACTTCTCACATTCTGAAAACTTCTTGGTCAGTGGTACCCACTAACCCACACTACCTCCAAGCTTGCAACACGGAGGAAACCCAACTTTTCAGCATTTCTCACATCTTAGAGCCAGAATTTGAGCTCACTCCATCTAACTCCAATTGTTGAGTTGGTCAAACAGTCTGGTAGTAGAACGGATTGTAGAAAAGCTGGTTGTCCGTTTTTGAAGAAAGTCAAAATGACATGTTATAGTCAAACTATAATATGTTCAACTATAACTGATCAGATCAATACAAGCTTGAAATGCTCTACTACAGGCCAGGTACATAGTCCACGTGAACATTTGGAATGGACTCTCTTAAGTTTGCGCATCTCATGTTTCAGGTTTTGTTTTGTATTTAATAGTATTTTATTTTTTTCTCCAATAACATGTAAAGATAGTTTTCAACATTCATTTTTTTTTTAAGATTTTGATTTTTTTTTATTCCAATTTTTTTTTCCTTCCTCTATTCTATTACCCCTCCCCAGGACAGTAAGCAATCTAATTTGGGTTATACATGCACAATCATGTTAAACATATTTCCATGTTATTCTTGTTGTGAAAGAAGAATCAGAACAAAAGGAAAAAACATGAAAAAGAAAAAAAAAAGTGAAAATAGTGTGCTTTGATTTGCATTCAGACTCCATAGTTTTTTCTCTGGATGTGGATGGCATTTTCCATCACAAATCTATTAGAATTGCCTTAGATTCTTGTATTGCTGAGAAGAGCTAAGTCATTCACAATTGATCATCACACATACATCATATGTTTCTTTTGAGCTACTTTATTTCTGCTTTGCAGATAGAGCACATCTCCCTCTTTGATGAAGGCACACCATGCTGGGTGATCCTATGCCAGTGTCTCCCATGTCACCCAATTATGAGACATACAGTGGGGACAGCAAAGTTCAAATCTGGCCTCAGTCATTTATGTGATCCTGGGCAAGACATTTAACTTTCTTTGCCTCAGTTTCCTCATTTGTCAAATGAGTCGATGAAGGAAATGGAAAAACACTCCAGTAACTTTGCCAAGAAAACTCCAAATAGGATCACAAAGATTTGGAAATAACTGAAATGACTGAATAACAATAGGAAAAGAAATGGAAGTATGTTTGAGTAATAGTTGAGTATCAGATTGGATGGGGGTAGTAAGCTCTCATGTAAGAAATTAGAGCAATGGATATTGTTGCAATTGTTTCTCCTTCCTTTTCAGAAATGAACATGACATCAGGGAGGTGATACCATGACATGCAAGTGAATTAGATTTAAGTGAGGGAGGACTCTGCAAGGTCATCTGCCTCAGTTTCCCCTCCAGAGCCATCTGGGTCCAATAACCAGATATAAATCAGGATGATGGGAGATGGTGAGACCTCAGCCTTTTTAAGCTAAGGTCTTCGGAGATCTGTTGGACTGAGGCCGTACCCATTCAGTGATTAAAACTAGGTAGCCCTGGAGGAAAAGATCTCCACTTTCATCTAATTAAAAACAACAACAACAACAACAACAGCAAAACTCAAATAAATCTAGGAGGGGAAAACTCTTAGGGTTTCTGGCCAAAGTAGAAATGACTGCTATTTACACTGACTGAATCAATCATGACCCAAACTAGTTCCAGAGAGACTCAGAATCAGGAAGAATTAAATTCAAATCCTAACTCAGTCACTCCCTAGCTAGGAATCCTAGCCAAGTCACTTAATCTCTTCTTCCCTCAATTTCTTTATTTGTAAAATGAGGATGATAATAACATCCACCTCATAGGGTTGTTGTATCAAATGAGATGTTGTAAAGCATTTTGCTAAACCTTAAAGCTAAATATGAATGCTAGCTATTATTTTTTTGCTTTGTCTTTTGTTTTTTAGTAGTGTCTGACTCTATGTGATCCTTTTATTGTGGGGGCTAGGGTTTCTTGGCAAAGATCCTGAAGTGGTTTGCCATTTCCTTCTCTAGCTCATTTTATTAGTGAGAAAATTGAGGGAAACACGGTCATGTAGCTAATAAGTGTGACTACTGTGCCAGCCAGTTGCCCTTACTATTATTAGTTTTGACTTATTATTAAATAAAGTCCAAAAGTATGCTGGTACCAGACTGAGGATGGCCTTCAAAACCAAGGGAAGAAGCAGTTACTCTGAAGGCAGTTCAGGTCATAGTCTAAATGCCCTGGGGTCCTTGCCAGCTATCCCATTTCTGGTTCCAATTCTCTGGCTGAAAATTTGGACAGGGAAATCTTGTACTAGTTAACTGGCCACAGATAGAGGACACAGGAGACATACTACTTATCTCTGCGTTGCTGGTATGAACTCATTTCTCTAGGCTTTTTTAGGAGGGTGGAAGGGAGGCAATCAGAATTAGTTATTTGCCCAGTATCATACAGTTAATAGGTATCTGAGGTCATATTTGAACTCATACCCTCCTGACTCCAAAGCCAGACACTTCATTACCCAGCAGCCCCTAGGGTGCCCTAGAGTGGATTATGTACTTCTACATATATGTAGAGTGCTTTGCAAACATTCATACTGTGAATGCTAGCTTTTGTGTGGTCTGGGAGCTCTTACTCCCCAGATAAGGATATTCAGTCCCTCTGGGGCAGCCAGATTTTGGAAAGATAGGATTTAGCAAGAAAAATAAAAAATTCAAAGGGGAAAGAGGGAGGATATAGAGGTGGAACTGTCTCCTTGCATCTCTGAAATGGGGGTCAGCCCACAGGAAACTCATCTTTTTCCCTCCCCCACATTAATGTCCTTCCCTTGTCAATTGAAAAGAGTAAGGTTGCCATCTCCTGGCTAGAAGCCAAGGACAATTCTAACTGTTCTGATCATGTGGGACTCTCCACGGGTTTTCTTGGCAGAGATCCTGAAGTGTTTGCTATTTCCTTCTCTAGTTCATTTTATAGATTAGAAAACTGAAGGAGACAGGGCTAAGTGACAACGAGTAAGTGTTTTGGTGTCAAATTTGAACTCAGGAGGATAAGTCTTACCTGACACCAAATCCAGCACTCTATTCACTGTACCATGTAGCAGTTCCATTAGGATCTAGATACATCTAGATAGAGACCTTGTTAACCCTAAATTGGAGCAGGTTAGCTTGACCAAGGCATTCCTTTCAGCTCCTGGTGACATCTAATAGTAAGTAATTTGTGTCTGGGAATTTTTAGCTTCCATTAAATCTCAACTTAATCTCCTTTACTAAAGCCCCCAGCTGCTAATGCATCTTCCTACACTACTCCATCAAAATTACCTCATATTAAAATTTTACTTACTGTTATTAGTACATATTGCTACTGCCCCCTACCCCCAGTCTTGCTCCTTGGAAACAGAGCAGAGACTGTCATTTTTTGCTTTTGTATCTCCAGTGCCTACGACTATACCTGGCATATTCTAAACATCCAACACATGATTATTGATTGATTGATTGATTGATTGCTTAGCAGAGTAAGTGAACAGTTGGGTAGGTTCCACTCAGGAGCTGGAAGAGAGTCTGGCCCTAGTCATACCCAGTCTCATTCAGTTTCTACATTGGGATCCAGGTGCACACCCAAAAACTAAGTTTTGCCTCCTTTACTAGTTCTATGATGGATTATAATTAGAAAAGGTTATGTAGTAGAAAACGTGCAAGGAAGCTTACTATACTTAATAGTTAAAAGGATGGGCAGCTAGGTGGTATAGCGAATAGAGCACCAGCCCTGAAGTCAGGAGGACCTGAGTTCAAATCCAGTCTCAGACACTTAACATTCCCTAGCTGTGTGACCCTGGGCAAGTCACTTAACCTCAATTGTCTCAAGAAAAAAAAAAGAGTTAAAAGGACTTGAGTTCAAATCTAGTCAGGAAATAGCAAACTCCACTCCACAGGAAATAGTAAAATTACCACTTCAGTATCTTTGCCAAGAAAAGTCCAAATGAGATCACAAAGAGCCAGATACTACTGAAGTGAATGAAAAAAAGCAATCTACCTCACAGAGTAGTTTTAAGAAGCAAAGAAGATATTATGCATGAATGTGCTTTGTAGCTATTAGGATTGTGAAGTATCAGACATGACTGAAATGACTGAACAACAAGAGATAAAAACCAAGACTTAGAGACATTAAATGACATACTTAAGGTATATAGTCCCACAGCTAGCAAATGGTAACTGAAACCTAACACAAGGTCTTTTTTTTTTAATTCAATAGTATTTTATTTTTTCCAAATACATGCAAAGATAGTTTTCAGCATTCACCTTTGCAAAACCTTGTGTTCCAAAATTTTCTCCCTCTCTCCAAGATAGCAAGGAATCCAATATAGATTAAACATGTGCAGTTCTTCAAAACATATTTCCATATTTGTCATGCTGTACAAGGGAAATAATATCAAAGGGGAAAAAAACAAGGAGAAAGAAAAAAAAAGCAAACAGCAAAAAGGTAAAAATACTATGCTTTGATCCACATTCAGTCTCTGTAGTTCTCTTTCTCTCTTTGTATGCAGATGGAACTTTCCATTCTAATTCTATTGCCTTGAATTGCCTTGAATCACCTCATTGTTGACAAGAGCCTAGTCCATCACTGTCAATCATTGTGTGCAATGTTCTCTTGGTTCTGCTCTTCACTTAGCATCAGTTAATGTAAATCTTTCCAGGCTTTTCTGGAATCAGCCTGAAATCAGTATTTCTTATAGAACAATCATATTCCATTACATTCATATACCATAACTTATTTGGCCATTCTCCAACTGATGGATACCCACTCAATTTCCAGTTTCTTACCACTACAAAAAAGATTACTACAAACATTTTTTGTAATATTGGTCCTTTCCCCTTTTTAATGATCTCTTTGAGATACAGACCCAGTAGACACATTGCTAGATAAAAAGGATGCGCATTTGATAGCTCTTTGGGCATAGTTCCAAGTTGCTCTCTAAAATAAACCTTATTTTTGAAAAATTACCCATGCATATTTTTTGTAAATAAAAAGCTTTAATTAAAAAAATTAGAACAGAAAACAAAAACAAAAAAAAAATAAACCTTACTCCAAGTCATAATATCATAGATTTAGAAGTAGAAAGGAGGAAAGAAAGCCATATACACCCAGAGAGAGGGATATGAAATGTGGATCACAACATAATATTTTCATCCTCTCTATCGATGTTTGCTTGCATTGGGTTTCCTTTCTCAGATTTTTTTTTCTTGTAGATATGATTTTTTTTTTGCACAGCAAGATGTGTGGAAATATGTATACATGTATTTGATTTGTCAAGTATTTTAATATAATTAACACGTAGTGGACTTCCTGCCATCTAGAGGAGGGGAGGAGACTAGGGGGAAAAATTTGTAACAGAAAGCTTTGTAAGGGTCAATGTAGAAGAACTACCCATACATATGTTTTGCAAATAAAAAGCTTTAATTTTAAAAAAATTTATATATATATACATGTCACGTGAATATATACCTATTATGTATCTAAATACTATAAATATTTTTATTAACAAATATTTAAATAAATATATTTACATAAACGAAATTAAAAAAACAAAAAAATGTAGAAAGGCTACCTACCATGAGTGATTTGCCCAAGATCACACGGTGTCTTCCTGAATTCCATTTGAACTCACGCTTTGAACAGGTCTTTCTGTGTTCAAATCCAGCCTCAGACACTTATTAAACTATATTTGCCTCGGTTTCTTTATCTGTAAAATGAATTGGAAAAAGAAATGGCAAACCATTCCAGTATTTGACTAAAACAATTAAATAACAAACAACCTAAGACATCAGATCTCATGTTCTTTTCGACTGGATAGAATCCTATACTTAGGATAGATTATATTCCCATCACACATAGCATTTAATATGTTACAAGTTTACTCTGTCAATTAGCTTAAATTATTCTATTTCTTCAGGACTTTGTTGGTTTGAAAAGAGGAAAGACTGATACAGGAGAGTTTTCTCCCCATTTCTCATTATTTCAGAAGTAGCCTAAGAGCTTTCATAGTTTGGAAGATCAGCTTGAGAGTTGTGAAAGCAGATACAACTATCTTTTCAATTTTTTCTCCTAGGATAGCTTTCATAATTTTGCAAAGTAGCTGATTAATGGAACTGAATTACTACACGGTCTCTAAAATATACTGTTTGGAATATCTTTTTTATCTTTAAAAAATAAAAAAATAAATCCGATGGCTTGTTTGTCTTCATTCCTTCCCTTGACTTTTCTGTGACTTCAGTAAATTTGTCAGTTCTCTCTTCCTAAATATTTTTTCCTTTTCTGTCTTTCATGTTTTGGATTCTAGTTCTCCTCTTGCCTGTCAACAATGGTGGCACAGTAGATAGAGTGCCAGATTTGTAGTCACAAAGACTCATCTTCATGAGTTCAAAATCTAGTCTCAGACACTAGCTGTGTGATCCTGAGCAAGTCACTTAATTTGCCTCAGTTTTCTCATCTGTAAAAAAATGAATTAGAGAAGTAAATGGCAAACTACTCCAATATCTTTGCCAATAGTAATAAATAAAATGAGAATTTCCATATGCAAGAGGATTGTGTACGACATGGTGAATCTCTGTTATGTAACTTTTTTTTTCTTCTTTTTAAAGTAGATAGAAATCTTTTTATTCTTTTTTTTCAGTTCCAATTTCTCTTCCTCCCCTTTTCCCACCCATTGAGAGGCTAAAAAAATAAAATCCATTGCAAATATGTATAGTCATGTGAAACAAACTTATATGTTAGCTATGTTCAAAAAAAAAAGATGGAAAAAAAGAAAATAACATTTCAATCTATACTCTGAGTCTAAAAACTCTATATGGAAGTGAATAACTTGTTTTATCTTGAGTGCTTTGGAATTGTGAAGGGTCAGTGTGTTGATCAGAATTATTAAATATTTCAAAGTGGATTATCTTTACAATATTGTGTTACTATTTAGATTGTTCCCTTGGTTCTTTTCACTTTACTTAATATCAGTTTATACAGGTCTTGCCATGTTTTTCTGAAATCATCCCCTTCTTCATTTCTTATAGCATATTATTATACCATCACATTCATATGCCATAACTTGTTCAGCCATTCCCCAATGGATGGGCATCCCCTAAATTTTGAGGGTTTTTTGCCACTACAAAAACAGATGCTATAAATATTTTTGTACACGAGTCCTTTTTCCTCTTTCTTTGATCCTTTTGGATAACAGACCTAATAGTGGCATTTCTGGGTCAAAGGGTATGCACAGTTTAATAGCTTTTTGGGGCATAGTTTCAAATTGCTTTCCAGAATGATCGGACTAGTTCACAGCTCTGCCAACAGTGCATTAGTGTATTTAGCTTCCTTTTCTCTTTAAACATATAATAAATTCAACATGTAACTTTAAAAGCTGTTCTGTACATCTGTAATTTATATACACACACACATATATATATATAAACTTATTTTTTAAATTAATGAAAATTTATTTTCTTTCCCTCCCACCACTCACTCCAATGGAGGAAAAAAAGAAAGAAAAACAAAACCTTTCTAATTAATATTCATAGTCAAGTAAAACAAATTCCTGCATTTGTCATGTCCAAAAATATGTCTCATTCTCCATCATGAGTTCATCAATCCATTCTCTGTTAGATGATAGGAGATATGGATAAGAATTTCTTCATTGGTCTACATTTTTTCCAATCTCTGCTCTTTATCCCCTCAGCAGCCAAATTGAGATACTTGTAGCAATAAATCTGTTCATGTCACTCTTTTGCTCAGGAAGCAATGGTTCACATTGCCTCTAGGACAAAATGCAAATTTCTCTGGCATTTAAAAGTCTTCACCTTAGTTTATCTTTCCATGATGCTTTGATATTACTCCCCCTACCATATTTTACACAGTGGTTAATTTCTTGTATGTAGTATTTCTTGTATATAAAATTCTTTGATCTCCTCCCTCTGCACAGACTGTTCCTCATATGATATATGTTCTTCCTCACCTTGCCCCCTTAGAACTCATAGTTCCCTTCATGGATCATCTCAGGTCTAGTCAAGAAAAAAGGCAATTTTCTCTTTTTTTTTCTTTTTTTTTAATTAAAGCTTTTTATTTGCAAAACATATGCATAGGTAATTTTTCAACATTGACCCTTGCAAAGCTTTCTGTTACAAATTTCCCCCCTAGTCCCCACCCCTCCCCTAGATGACAGGAAGTCTAATACATGTTAATTATGTTAAAATATTTGATAGATCGAATATGTGTATATATATACATATACATATTTATATTTATATAGTTATCGTGATATACAGGAAAAAAAAAAAAAAACCTGAGAAGGAAAACACAATGCAAGCAAACATCAATAGAGAGTGTGAAAATGCTATTTTGTGGTCCAGACTCAGTTCCCATAGGCCTCTCCCTGGGTGTATATGGCTTTGTTCATCACTGAACAACTGGAACTGGTTTGAAACATCTCCTTGTTGAAGAGAACCATGTCCATCAGAATTGATCATCATATAGCCTTGTTGTTGCCGTGTATAATGATCTCCTGGTTCTGCTCATTTCATTCAGCACCAGTACATGTAGGTCTCTCCAGGCCTCTCTGAAATCATCCTGCTGGTCGTTTCTTATAGAACAATAATATTCCATGACATTTATATACCATAATTTATTCAGCCATTCTCCAATTGATGGGCATCCATTCGGTTTCCATTTTTAGCCACTACAAAAAGGGCTGCCACAAACATTCTTGCACATGTGGGTCCCTTTCCCTCCTCTAAGATCTCTTTGGGATATAGGCCCATAGAAACACTGCTGGGTCAAAGGGTATGCACAGTTTGATAACTTTTTGAGCATAGCTCCAAATTGCTCTCCAGAATGGTTGGATCCATTCACAGTTCCACCAACAATGTATCAATGTCCCAGTGAAAAAGGCAATTTTCAAAAATAATAATAGGTTTTTTTTTCAAAATACATGCAAAGATAGTTTTCAGTACTCACCTTTGCAAAATCTTATATATCACATTTTTCTCCTCCCCACCTTCCCCCTCTTCTAGACAACAAGTCATCCAATACAACTTAAACATGTGCAATTGAAGAAGGCAATTTTCAGATAGGTATAAGGTTTGCATGATTTCTTCTACTTGCAAAAATTTTGAAAGGAGGAATTTGGATGTTAGAGAAATTGAACTAAAAGACTACAACCTCAAGGATTCTAAACTAGATTCCCACAGGTTGTTTCTAAGGTCCATTGGTACATTCTTTACCCTGATACCACAAATGTCCACATAGATTGTCTCAGGACCCCTAATGGCAGAGCACCAATTATTTTTTGATACTATTTTATTTTTCCAAATACATGCAAAGATAATTTTCAGCATTCACCTTTATAAAACCTTGTGTTCCAAATATTTTTTCCTTCTCTTCTTCCCTTCCCCCTCTCTAAGACAGGAAACTATCTGATATAAGTTAAACATATACAATTCTTCTAAATATATTTCCATATTCATCATGCTGCATAATAAAAATCAGATCAAAAGGGAAGAAAACAAGAGAAAAAAAAACCAAGCAAACCAACAACAAAAAAGTGAAAATACTATGCTTTAAGCCACATTTAGTCTTCATAGTTCTCTCTCTAGATGTGGATTCCACTTTCCATCACAAGTTTATTGGAATTATCTTAGATAATTTCATTGTTGAGAAAAGACAAGTCCATAACAGTTGTTCATTACATGATCTTGTTGTTTTTGTGTACAATGTTTTCTTGGTTCTATTCACTACACTTAGCATCAGTTCATATGTCTCTTCAGGCCTTTCTGAAATCATCCTACTGATAGTTTCTTATAGAACTATAATATTCCGTTACATTCATATACCGCAACTTATTCAGTTATTCCTCAACTGATGAGCATCTACTCAGTTCTCAGTTCCTTGCCACTACAAAAAAGGGCTGCTACAAACATTTTTTCCCATGTGTCCTTTTTCCTCTTCTGTGATCTCTTTGGGATAAAGGCTCAGTAGAGACATTGCTGGATCAAAGGGATGCACAGTTTAATAGCCCTTTGGGCATAGTTCTAAGTTGGGAAAGGGCCAACTATTGATACTCAATGTCAACATGCTTTGATCCATTGTATTCATGATATATATAGTTATGACAACAGCATGGGCTATTAGTAAAAGTTGCTTGTCAAGGAAAGCGAGTGAAACTATGGGTGCCAAATGGTTGACATTTCTGGCAGTGCAGAGCACAATTTCATATGTTAATCCATAGGAAATTACAAACCTTGACTTAGCTCAGTGATCCCCAAGGTTCCACTGGGCCTCAATGATCTGATTCCAGAAGTTGGCCCTATAATTCTGACACAATTTTAAAATCATAGGATTGAAAGCTGCAAGGGACCTTAGAGACCCAGAACAATATCTTTATTTTGCAAGTTTGGGAAGTGGTCCAGAGAAGTTAAATAACATGCCCAAATGGCAAAGCCAAGATTCAAGCCTGATAAATGACACAAAATGATGGAGTGACAGATCTGGAGTCTCAAATACAATCTCAGATACTGACTAGCTATATGACTAGATGCAAATCACTTAAACTCTGTCTCAGTTTTCTCAGCTATAAAAAATAGGATAGTACCTCTGTTCCAGGGTTGTTGTAAGGATCAAATAAGATATTTATAAAGTATTTGGTACATAGTTGGTGTTTAACAAATATTTATTCTCCTTTTCTCTAAACCAAGGTCATTTCACTCCAAAGTTAATGTGCTTTTCACTATATCATGTTTTCTTCACTGGATTCATTGAAATATATAGTAAATTCTCTTGGGAATGTCATTATTTCAAAAATTCTAGAGCCTTCAAATTGGACAGAACTTCAGAGATTATAAACAGTCCTTTACATGAACCTAAAAATCACCTCTACAATTAAACAATTCAATTCAATTCAATTAAATAAACACATATTAAGTACATACTATATGTAGAGAGCACTGTTTTATGTACTATGGAAGTAATGAACATCACTACCCTCAAACAACTTAAAATCTAGTAGAAGATTCAATAATCTAGTGGTTCTGTGATTTCATCATTATGAGAGGCAGCTAGGTGCCACTGGACTAAGAGCTGGGAAGACTTGAATTCAGATCCAGCTTTAGGTACATTATATTTGTATGATATAGGTAGCCAGGTAGCCCAGTGAATAGAGCACAGACTAGAGTCAGGAAGATCTGAGTTTAAACCTAATTTTAAATACTGTCGATGTGACACTAGACAAGTCACTTAACCCTGTTTGCCTTCATTTCTTCATCAGTAAAAGTGGTTGGAGAAGGAAATGGCAAACTTCTAGTATTTTTGTTGTTGTTGTTGTTAAAGCTTTTTATTTGCAAAACATATGCATAGGTAATTTTTCAACATTGACCCTTGCAAAGCTTTCTGTTACAAAACTTCCAGTATCTTTATCAAGAAAACCTCAAATAGGGTCATAAAGAGCCAGACATAACTGAAAATGATTGAACAATAGCTTTGTCATTCTGGACAATTCACTGGCTTGGTTTCCTCATTTGTGAAAAAATGAAGACAAATCAAAACATTTGTGAAGCGTTTTGCAAACTTTTAAAGTGCTGTCTCTTTATGGATATTCTCACCAAGAATATAGCTAAAAACTCATCCACATCTTCTTGATGTGGTGCAGTCCTTAGGAAGGATATAGCAATAACTTTAAGGCCATCTGGCTTTAGGAGTGATGTAGTTAGAAATGATATATTTCTTCCCCTAAGTTGTCCTGCCCCAGTTTACTCTATTTGACCAGGATGCCATGGCTACAAATATTACTGGCTGTCAGATAATAGCCTATTGGCCAATGATAATAGGGTTTCTGAAACTAATGAGCAACAATAATAAGGTGCTTAAAGTTGACACAAGCACAGAACAAAATTGGGTGGCTGCCACTTGACCTGATGATGTTTCAGGTCTAAAAACACACCTCAAGAAGGTTCCTGCTGTAAGCTCTGCCAAGATAATTATCTGTACCCAAACCAGACCACTCCTCAAACCTACCTTCTAAGCCATAAAATTAGCTTATCAGTGACGTGAAGCTCCTGATTTTTCTAATTTTCTCTATAAATTTATCTTCTTGCTCCTGGTTCTTTGCTAATTTCTTTTGGAACTTAGCCCACTTTAATTGGCATTATCATTATAATAAGCTTTGCCCCTTGGCTTGGAGATGGGTCCAAAGCTGCAAATTCTTTTGAAACACTTCATGACACCAGTCTGGAAGCCCAACAATTTTGGAGTCCCCTTTGAGTCCCCAATATTCTTACCTTCTGCAATTCTTGCTTATGTATTCCCACGAATCTTACAAAGCCCTCCTTCACCTAAATCCAATTCACCACCCTGATGTCCTGACCTTCTTCTAGAACAAAGAATAAATAACAACTTCTCTGAACAGTGGTAGGAGCTACCTAGTCTTAATCACGGAATGGGTCACAGTCAAACTGAGACCTGTTAACTTAAAATGGTCAAGGTTTGCATCCAGGGCCATTCTCAGTCATCCTGTCATCCTGATCTATATCTGGCCACTGGACCCAGAGGGCTCCAGAGGAGGAGAAAATTAGGTTTCATTCAAACCTCCCTCGTTTAAATCTAATTCACTTGCCTGTCATGGAATGACCTCACTGAAACATTCTTCTCAGTCATATTGTAACAGTCTTAGATATGGAATACCTCAGTTTCCAAAAAGTAATAGGTTACCTAAAGGCAGTGAAGAGATTCATGGTGTGCTTGAGTAGGCTGCAACATTTTTTAATGAAGAATGGGGAAAATGTCATATAGGTTGTTTGACTGGAAACAAAAGTGGGAAGAATGTTTCAGGTCAAAAGATAGGCTTCTGTTTCTAAGAGAACCTTGTTAGAAGCACATACTATTTTTTTATTAAAGCTTTTTATTTATAAAACATATGCATGGGTAATTTTTCAACATTGACTCTTGCAAAGCTTTCTGTTACAAATTTTTCCCTCCTTCTCCCCACCCCTTCCCCTAGATGGCAGGTAGTCCAATACATGTTAAATATGGTAAAATATATGATAAATCCAATATATGTATGAATATTTATACACTTATCTTGCTGCACAAGAAAAATCGCATCTAGAAAAAAAAACCTGAGAAGGAAAACAAAATGCAAGCAAACATCAACAGAAAGTGTGAAAATGCTATATTGTGGTTCACATTCTGTTCCCACAAGCCTCTCTCTGGGTATAGATGGCTATCTACATCACTGAACAATTAGAACTGGTTTGAATCATCTCTTTGTTGAAGAGAGCCATGTCCATCAGAATTGATCATCGAATAGTCTTATTGTAAGCACATAGTAATTTGCCAGTGGTAATTCAGCCTAATCTTCTCTTCCTGTCCAACTTTGGACTACCCCATTCTTAGTGCCCATCCAGGAGATATGTACTGATGTATTTCCTTTATGAGTTGTCCAACCAACTGCAGATCAGGAAGGCATCACATACATATACACATGTACACACACAAATGACATGTACAATAGCACATGACAAGCAGGTCAGAAAGACTACAAGAGCAGCTTAATTGCTACCTTCTATGTCTTTCCCAATCTCCTTAGTTGCCAGTGCCTTCCTGTTTCAGATTACACTTATCAATTTTGTAAATATTTTGCAGATACCTAATAATTTATATGTATTTATATGCATTAAATGTTCCATGAAGGCAGAAATTTGCTTTTCTTTGTATACCCACTGCTTAACACAGTGCCTGGCACATAATTGGGGTTTAAAATGCTTATTAACTGATTAATTAATGCCTTGCCTTATCAGATTACTTTTAACTATTCTGCAAATTTCTCATGTAATGCTCCCCTTTTTATGTATAGATGACTGTGCACTTAATGCATCTGAGACTGATATACAACAAACTATGAATCAATTCTTGGATGCTTGTGCTGATTTTGGCCCAGCAATTGTTACCAAGAAAACAGGCGTTGTCTACTAGTCACACATACATGGATCCATCAGTTACAGAAAATGGGGAAATTTTGAGTGCTATGAATTAGTTCGCTTGCCTTGGCAGTATACTTTCCAGAGATGTACATATAGATGATGAAGTTGACACGCCCATTGCTGAAATAAGTGCAATATTTGGGAGACTCCAGAAGAAAGTGTGGGAGAGAAAAGGAATTAGGTTGCTTACCAAACTACTAGGCAATTGTGCTCTTTTCTACGCCTGTGAAATCTGTACAGTATATTAGAACCATGTCAGAAAATTGAACTGCTTCCATTTTAATTGCCTTAGGAAGATTCTGAAGGTCCTTTCCAAATATTCTAATTGCTATAGAGAGCACAACTCCAATAGGCTGGCAACGTTCAATTGCCAAATGTAGAATTTACTAAAAGACTACCTTACAGAGATCTCATGCAAGGCAAATACTCATATGGAGGTCAGAAGAAGCAGTATTAAGGGCACTCTCAAGATCTCTATGAAGAAGTTTGGTTTCTATTATGAGACATGCAAGCATAGGATCATCCAGCATGGAGTGCCTACATCAAAGAAAGTGCTGTGCTTCATGAGCAAAATAGAATTGCAGTAATATGAAAGAAGAGTGAGATGCACGAATTTAGAGACATCTCTCTCCCAATTAGTCATCTGAATTATCTGTGTCTAACCTGTGATAGAATAAGCTCATATTGTTCTGACACACTTTACCTAGACTCTGACATAATCATGTCATTTGGTCCTCTTCAAGCATGAAGACCAAACAACAATAACAAATGTGTACCTTCTTATTAAAACATTGTCTCCCCCAGGAGTATGCACATTCTCTGAGTGGCAGAGATGTTTTTAAATTTTTCTTTGTATCCTCAACAGTCCAATGCCAGGCATATAGGAAGCAGCTAACAAATGCTTGTTAGCTATCTAATATAACTGATTATCTAATCAGTTCCCCTGCTCCTCTTCACCTTCTGCTCCCATTTAGTAGAGGAAGAAACTCAGGCCCCGAAAAGTTAAGTAATTTATGTAGCATCATAGAGGGAGGACTCAAATCCACATTCCAGGATGCCTATTTCAATTCACTTAGCAGCACAACAGATTATGGATGGGTGTTGTGACACTAAATGAAGGCCATGGGAAGAAAGACAATTTCTAAATGAGGAATTCATGAAAGATTTACAAAATCTCAGAGCTGAAAGGGGCTTCAGAGAACATCCAATCCAAGCCATACTTGAGCAGGAATCTCCTCTTCAGGCTGAGCAAGAAGAGCAACAATTTATCTTATATGTAGTTTGCTTTATATGTATTTGTTTGCATATTATTTGCTCCATTAGATTGCAAGCTCCCTGATGACATGGACTGGGGTTTTTTTTTTGGGGGGGGGTTTGGTATGCCCAGAGCTTAGCACAATGCCTGACACATATTAGTTGCTTAAATGTTTATTAATTGATTGAGAAACTGAAATGAAATAGTATTTTCTCTTAAGGAGTCTATTGATGAAAAATTTTATCTTTGGAAATTAGGCAGTATAATAGGAAGTAATCTGACAGAAGCTTTAAATCATCATCAAAAGACAGTTGGGAACTCATGAAAAGTCTGGTGTTTTGTTAGATTCTTGATTAGCTTTTCAGATGACAAAGGTAGAGAAGAGAATCTCATTCTTTTGGATGTCATGATACATGCCATCTTTCACCAGCCTAAGAGAAATACTTCCATAAAATTGTCCACCTTTTCTCTGCTTGAATGGTAAGAGACAGGTGGAAGGGAAGAGATCTTATCTTTGAGGATTAAGTCCCAATGATTGTGATTGCAGATTCCCATGCTACTTAGAAAGTTGGGGAGGAAGCAGTACAGAGGAAAGACTCAGAGAAGAAATAGAGATAAGATGCTATTTTCTTTAAAATTTTTTGTATAATTTTTATTTTGTTTTTAATTAATGAACATTTGTTTTCTCTCTCTCCCAGCATGCTTCCTCATTGGTTCTCTGGAATCACGGATGGTCATTCCATAGATCAATATTCTTAAGTCTTCTCAAGTTGTTAGTGAAGGAACTTACTATGGATTCCTTTTGTTTTCCTCAAGTATAAATGGATTTGACTAGAGAATGCTTCTTAAACTTTTTTGTATCGTGGACCCCATTAACAATCTGGTGACACCTATGAATTCCTCAGAAAAACATTTTTTAAATTTTTAATAGTATTTTATTTTTCCAAATACATGCAAAGATAGTTTTCAGCATTCAAACTTTGCAAAACCTTGTGTTCCAATTTTTTGTCCCTCTCTTCTTCCCCCACCTCATCAACACAGCAAAAAGCCGATACAGGTTAAACATGTGCAATTCACAGAAAATTATTTTCAAATGGACAAAATAAGATTCATAGAATTACAAAGGAAAACAACTTTAGTAAAATACAGGTGTCTATATATATACATATATATATATAGATATTTTAAAGTCCACAGACTCTAAACTAAGGACATCTAGAGATGAGCTCTAAGGTCCCTTCAAACTAATGTACTGTGATTCTCTGCATCTAATTGCATACAATCTGTCCTTAGGGTGTATAAGTTTTAGTCAAGGAGAGTTCTAGTCAGCATCCTCACACAAAACTATAGACACTGCAGGCAAAGAGACATTCTTACTTATCTACTCCAATTTTTTCCCTTTTCTAATCTGGTTATATCTGAGATCTAGGACATAGGGGATGATCAGGTAAAACAGAAAATACAAAAGTATAATACATTAGACCACATACTTGGCCTGATGAGTGAGGAAAAAAATATGATCCAAACTGTGAGAATAACTGAATGTTAGAGGAGGCCATCTTGGCCCTCTGTGCTACTTATGACCCACAGTGACACAGGTATCTGAGCAAGGATATATTATGGACAACTCACCACTACACTGAAAGTTGCCTTTCTAATTCAGAGACTGCATATGATAAACTGTTCTATACTATTTCCTCCACAGTGTTATCTTACTCTTTCTTCTACCTTTTTTTTTTTTTTTGCTGAGGCAATTGGGGTTAAGTGACTTGCCCAGTGTCACACAGCTAGGAAGTGCTAAGTGTCTGAGACCAAAGTTGAACTCAGGTCCTCCTGACTTCAGGGCTGGTGGTCTATCCACTATGCCACCTAGCTGCCCCTTTTCTACTTCTTTTTAATTGAAGTATTTTCTTCCTTTGTTGTTTAGTCATTTTTGTTATGTCTAGCTCTTCATGCCACCATTTAGGGTTTTCTTGGCAAAGATACTGGAGTGGTTTGCCATTTCATTCTTCAACTCATTTTACATATAAGGAAACTGAGGCAGACAGGGTCAAATGAGTTGTCCAGAGTCACATAATTAATGTGTCTGAGGTCAGCTTTGAATGCAAGTCTTTCTGATTTCAGGTTCAGTACTCTATCCACTGTGCCATGTAGCTGCCTTTTGTCCCCTTCTGTCTATCCCTTTAGATTTCTTTATTCTGATAAACTCTTTAGTTTTGTTTTTTTTAACTTTTAAAAAAATTATTAAAGCTTTTTATTTACAAAGCACATGCATGGGTAATTTTTCAACATTGACCCTTGAAAAACCTTCTGTTCCAAATTTTTCCCTCCTGCCCCCCACTCCCTTCCCTAGATGGCAGGTAGTCCAATCCATGTTAAATATGTTTAAATATATGTTAAATCAAATATATGTATATATATTTATACAGTTATCTTGCTGCACAAGAAAAATCAGATCAAGAAGGAAAAAAAAAGAAAGAAAACAAAATGCAAGCAAACAACAACAGAAAGAGTAAAAATACTATGTTGTGGTCCACACTTAGTTCCCACAGTACTCTCTCTGGGTGTAGATGGCTCTCTTCATCACTGAACAATTGGAATTGTAAACTTTTTAATATGACCCTTGTGGGACATTCTAGTTACTTTTGCAGAATAGACCATAACTCTTTGTCCTCCAGGTCTGTTCATCCCTTTTAGTCTGTTAATTGCCCTTACTCACCATCCTATAGTACCCTCACCATCATCTCATCCCTTTGTTATGTCTGGTCCATTATAGGATGTTGTTGAGGCTTTCAGGATTCCACAAGGGCTTTGAGATTCAAATATATTTGACAAAACTGCAACATCTGACTATATTATTAACACACCCTTCTCTAAAGTGAGGGCTGTGGAATATATCCCTGAGAAAATAAATTAACAAGTAATATATTTTCCCTTTGTTCCTACTGGGCCTTGAAATTAAAAAGCATCAAAAGTCACCTTAACATACTTCTTGTAGTGTCCCTATGGCAGGTATTAGAGTGGCAAATAGGGTCAGGATAAAGAAAGGGAAAGGAAAGGAAGGGGAGAGGAAGGAAAAAAGGGGAAGAGCAGGGAAGTTTGGGCAAATCACTTCACCTCTCTGGGCCTCATATTCTCATCTATAAAATGAGTGAGTGAGACCAGCTGACCTCTGAAGTCTGTTTTAGCTTCAACAATTAAAAACAAAAACAAATAACCAACTCCCACTTGGGAATTGAATCTTCCTAATCAAGGAGACCTTTCTTTAGGACCCTGAATGGAAGGGATTTGTTTATCTCTGTCCAAAAGAATTTCTGTAATATTATAAGTGAGACCCTCTGGGCAGATATAGAGGGATTAGTGATCCCTCAGATTACTTGAGCAATAAAGATATATTGCCAAAGGCTTTTTCATTTGGAACTTATTCTTGGTCAATATCAACATCTTAGGGCAAGTCAATAAATCCCAGTATCAACTACAGTAGGAGTGTCAATGCCAGCTAACGGCAACTTGGTTTATGATGAATCAAGACCTAGGACAAAGCTTTAAATTTGCTGATGTTTTTTCTGTGGGGTTTGTCGCAGCTCATCCAGCCAGATCGATTTGAAGCACCGTGCCCAGGGAGAGGAAAAGGTTTGTGGCTCTCTAAACATTAGCAAGTTCATTTCACAGCTAGGGCTGAGAAGGTGATAGGAAGTTTTTCAGCATCCTGTGTACAAAATCATCCTGTTATGACATACTAGGGGCTCAGAGAAGTGTAACCAGAAAGATGTAGTGGACTTAGGATCCAGGAAGCAGGGAAGGAAGAAAATGCTTGGGAGACTGGGAAGAGGGACTTGTGGAATGAGTCCCTAGACCTACAGAAAAGAACCAAGATGTTAGTGGTCTTCTGATTAAATTAAGCCCTTACTCTCAGGTCTTATGGGAATCACCTTTAGCAACTGAAACCGAGGAGGATAAACAGCACAGAAGAGATATTAACAATTCCAGAACAATTTCTCAGAACTAGTGGAAAAGAGAGCAGGGGAAGAAAATACTTCCAAATACTTCTCCTCTTAGTTTAATTCTTGGGATCTTAGGTGTGGGGTCTTTACTATCTGGATGCAATAGTTAAGAGTTGCCAAAAAAAAAAAAAAAAGAGTTCAGAAGAGAAAGAGAATGACTCAGAATTGCCAGGTTTTTTTTTCCCTTAGAAGAAATTTTATTTCATTTTTAAATAAAAGCTTTTTATTTTCAAAACATATGCATGGATAATTTTCAACATTCACCTTTGCAAAACCTTGTGTTCCATTTTTTTCCTTTCCTTCCTCCACCCCCTTCCCTAGATGGCAAGTAATCCAATATGTTAAACATATGCAATTCTTCTATATATATATTTCCACAAATATCATGCTGCACCAGGAAAATCAGATCAAAAAGGGGAAAAAATGAGAAAGAAAACAAAATGCAAACAAACAAACAACAAAAAGAGTGAAAATACTATGTTGTAAACCACACTCAGTCTCCAAAGTTCTCTCTCTGGGTGTAGATGGCTTTCTTCATTTTTTGTTTTTGTTTTTTGTTTTTTATTAAAGCTTTTTATTTGCTTAACATATATAAGGGTAGTTCTTCAACACTGACCATTACAAAGCTTTCTGTTACAAATTTTCTCCCCATTCCCCTCCTGCCCCCTAGATGGCAGGAAGTCCACTACATGTTAATTATATTAAAATATTTGACAAGTTGAATATACGTATACATATTTCCATACTTATCTTGCTGTGCAAGAACAATCGTATCTACATGAACAAAAAATCTGAAAAAGGAAACCCAATGCAAGCAAACATCAATATAGAACATGAAAATGTTATGTTGTAGTCCACATTTCATATGCCTCTCTCTGAGTGTATATGGCCTTCTTCACTGAACAACTGGAACTGGTTTGAAGCATTTCATTGTTGAAGAGAGTCATGTCCCTTAGAACTGATCCTCATATAGTACTGTTGTTGCCATGTATAATGATCTCCTGGTTCTGCTCATTTCACTCAGCATCAGTTCATGCAAGTCTCTCCAGGCCTCTCTGAAATCGTCCTGCTGGTCGTTTCTCACAGAAAATAATATTCCATAACATTCATATACCATAATTTATTCAGCCATTCTCCAACTCATGTACATCCACTCAGTTTCCAGTTTCTTACCACTACAAGAGGGGTTGCTATAAAACTTTTTGCACACATACATCCTTTTCCCTTTTTAATGATCTCTTGGGATACAGGCACAGTAGAGACATCACTGGATCAAAGGGTATGCACAGTTTGATAGCCCTTTGGGAGAACTGCCAGTTTTAAAGACAAAGGCAAGGAATCAAATCTTGCCCACAAGGTAGGGGATGCATTGGGATCCATTTCAAGCAAATTGGGAATTCTCAAAAGGTTCCTCTATTATCTCCATGTTAGGATAACTGAGCATGTCCAAAGAAGTCTGAGTTTTATACATACATACTCATACCCTACATACATTTGTGCACTCACATTATGGCATACAACACATATATGTTTACATATACATGTGTGTATCATACATATACACTTATATACATATACAAGTATGTACTGACTTTTTAACTGACTTTTTAACAAGTATTGCTTCTCTACTTCTACATATTCCCTTCAGGCCATGTTGCTCTCTTTGGACAGATACCATCACTCCCTTTTCATTTGAAAGCTTTTATTTTTCATTTTCCTTGCTATTAATTTTAAACCATTTTTCCTATATGGAAACATACAGATAGGACAAAGAAGTTTGAACATAACAGAATTTGTACTAATTCCCTTAGTTCACAGGGATGGACTCACAAATATAGCTGCCACTACTCCCAATGTGATTTTTTTTTCAATTGAGTTTTTATTGTAACGTTATTCTAAGCACTGAAAGGTAGAATAATGTTAAATCTATTTTTAAAATAATAAGAACAATGTGATTAAAGACTATATATAAAATAAGAAACATTGTGCACAATTAATACTGTGCTGCTAAGCCTCATTAGACCATAAGCTCCTTTGTTGTTGTTTTTAAATCTAGAGTCCAGCACTATGCTTTACACATATTAGATAGTGAATAAATGCTTATTGAATGAATTAATTTCATTGCATATTTACATATTAATAACAATATTTTGAGATAAGCAAGTTTCTTGAAAGTACCATGGCAAGTCAATGTATTGCAAATGCAATATATATATTTTTAAATGCAATTTTTTTGATTAAAAAATAAATGTAAAAGGTTTGGTATCACAGATTCATTGCCAAACCCTACAGATAGTTAGAAAGAAAGAAAGATAGGTAGATAGATAGATGGATAGATAGATAGATAGATAGATAGATAGATAGATAAAGAGACAGACAGACAGATAGATAGAAAGATGATGGGTATAAATGGAAGAATGAATGGATAGCTAGATAAATGGATGGACAGACAGTTAGATAACCTTCCCTCTAACTTATAGTCTTAAAATGTTGCTTAGCATTCTAAGAAGCTCTGGGTCACATAGTCATTACATGTCAGAGATAGGTCTTAGGTCTACTAAGCCCCATTAATTTGAAACTGGCTCTTTATCCACTATGCTATATCATCTTTTGTATCTATATGTGTATATGCATGCATGCATACACACATGTATATGTATATACACACATAATTATATTTTTAGAAATCTGTCCATCTATAGACATATAGTATATGATAATAAATAGAAATATGAAGTCAGAAATACATGCATTCAGGGTCTACCTCTTACATATACTAACTGTGTGATCCTGAATAAGTCATTTAACCTTTAAGTACTTCCAGGTAAATTTCAGGCTATAAATTTCTGCTATCTGTTGTAGAGAGAACTTCCTCAATGGGAGTTCCCTACATCAATGAAATTACAAATATAGATCATCTCGTTTCCCTCCTTCAAAAATATATGTTATTGAACTAGACAGCTTATGGGAAATCAATAAACGGGGATATGAATGGATTCCCATAAATTGAAAAATGGATGAACATGTTATAGTATATGAATGTGATAGAATATAATTGTGCTGTAAGAAATGATGAAGAGAAATCTAGGAAGATCTATATGAACTGACATAAAGTGAGGTAAACAGAACCAGGAGAACAATTTATATCAATTTATATAATGGCAAAAATATTGTGAAAATGAACCATTTGGAAAGATTTAGGAACTCTGATTAGTATAATGACCAACCATGATTCCTTATAATTAATAATGGATCATGCTGGGCACCCCTCCCCTTATAGAGACATAAGGCATTCAAAGTGCAGAATAAGAAATGTATATGTATATAATGTATGTGTATGTGCATGTATATTCCTTTTGGACTTGGGAAATGAAGAAATTTTGTTTGCTTGACTCTACATGTTTGTGGCAAGGGCTTTGTTTTTCTTTAGTGCTTAATTGGTGGGAGGAGGGAGAGAAAAGAAAGAATGCAATTTTTTTTGATTAAAAATAAATGTAAAATTCTTTTTATTATAAGTAAAATTTATTTTCATGACTGTGAAATTGCTCTGTGTTGTATATTACTTCCTATATACTTCGTATCTATTTTTCTGTGTACGTGTTTTTATCCTCAAAATGTAAACCCTTTGAAGGAACAGATTGTTTTGTTTTCACATTCACATCTCCACAGAGTAATACAATTCCACAAACACAGTAAGAGCTTAATAAATGTATATTATATTTAAATGAAAAATATTCTCTTTGATCTAAGAGAAGCAGGATATAATTGAAAGTATATGTGCTTAGAGTCAGACATGGGCTTAATTTCTGATTTGGTTATAGCTATGTATCATTGTACAAACCATCTCATCTGTCTGGGTCTCAGTTTCATCATCTACAAAGTGAGGTTAGATTAGATGATCTCTAAAGTTTCTCCTAATTCCATATTCTAATTTTATAGTTCTAAATTCATATTTGATACAACATAAATGTTTCTTATTAAGTACTACCTCATGCTTCCCCGGCCCAAGTTCCCAAGATAGAGAACATTGTCATGACAAAGATTCTGTCACTATCCTTGGGTGACTTGAAAAGTAGAGAGGAAAATATGTCTGGCACATTGGCACTATACAGTGTTACAGCCTTGTTGTCCTAGTTATAAAATCCCCCAAAGAGACAGAGGATGAATAAATTTGAAGAGCAAACAGAGAGGATGGTGTAAGCATATGCCATTACATTACAGTGGGATAGCAAAGCCTAAATCAATGGAAGAGCACAGTAGAAGGCTTTTTTCCTCTAGTAACCTCAATTTGAAAGACAGCATGCTTTTTTAGTGGGCTAGCCTAGGAATCATGAAGATATGTTTCCAGACTTGTCTCTGACACATCCTTGGCTGTGTCAAGATAAGCCACTTTAATTAATCTCTCAGAATCCCAAACAACTCTCTAAAATCATGTCATAAATTAATTGCTGATAAACATTGGTGAAGAAAAGTTACTTTTAAAAAAAATAAGAGCTTTTTATTTTCAAAATATATGAAAAAATTATTTTTGATGTTCATCCTTGCAAAACCTTGTGACCAAATTTTTCTCATTCCTTTCCCCCTACCATCTCCTTTAGACAGCAAGTAATCCAATATATGTTAAACATGTGCAATTTTTCTATATATATTTCCACAATTATTATGCTGCACAAGAAAAATCAGATTAAAAAGGAAAAAAATGAAAAAGAAAACAAAATGCAAGTGAACAACAACAACAAAAAGATGAAAATACTACATTGTGATCCACATGCAGTCTCGACAATCTTTTTTTCTGGATGCAAATGGCTCTCTCCATCACAAGTCTACTGAAATTAGCCTGAATCACCTCGTTGAAAAGCCAAGTCCCTCAGAATTGATCCTCACATAATCTTGTTGTTGCTGTGTACAATGTTCTTTTGGTTCTACTTAGAGAAGTTCCATTTTAGGAATTCCCCACACCTATGAAATCACAGGGTTGACTAGGGAAGGGGTGGGAGGGGAAGGAGGAAGTCCTGGCATAGAAACATGTTGCTAAAATCTTCTAGATTCCAAAAGGATGGAAAATGGAATGAGTATTTATAGAGCACTTATTATATGCCAGGCATGGTTAAACAGTTTAAACAATATTATCTTATTTGATCAAAAGGAAAGAAGTATTTAATTATTGTTGGTGAGGCAATCCTGGTCACTTTCTTTATTCAGATATCAGATTTCAACAAGCATTTATTAAGCACCTACTACGTGTCAGGCACTGTGTGAAGTGCTAGGGATACAATGTTTTTTCCTTTTTTATTATTAAAATTTTTTATTTGCAAAACATGTATGGGTAATTCTTCAACATTAACCCTTACAAAGCTTTCTGTTACAAATTTTTCCCCCCTACTCCCCACCCCTCCCCTAGATGGCAGGATATCCACTACATGTTAATTATGTTAAAATACTTGACAAATTGAATATATGTATACATATTTCCACACATCATTTTTGTGCAAGAAAAATAATATCTACAAGAAAGAAAAATCAGAGAAAGGAAACAATGCAAACAAACATCAATAGAGAGCATGAAAATGTTATGTTGTGGTCCACATTTCGCATCCCTCTCTCTGGGTGTATATGGCTTTCTTCACTGAAGTGGTTTGAAACATTTAATTGTTGAAGAGAGCCATGTCCATCAGAATAGGTCATCATATAGTATTGTTGTTGCCGTGTATAATGATCTCCTGGTTCTGCTCATTTCACTCAGCATCAGTTCATGCAAGTCTCTCCAGACCTCTCTGAAATCATCCTGCTGGTCATTTCTCAAAGAACAATAATATTCCATAACATTCATATACCATAATTTATTCAGCCACTCTCCAATTGATGGGCATCCATTCAATTTCCAGTTTCTAGCCACTACAAAAAGGGCTGCCACAAACATTCTTGCACATGTGGGGCCCTTTCCTTCCTTTATGATTTCTTTGGAATATAAACCCAATAGAAACACTGCTGGGTCAAAGGGTATGCACAGTTTGATCACTTTTTGAGCATAGTTCCAAATTGCTCTCCAGAATGGCTGGATCCGTTCACAGTTCCACCAACAATGTATTAGTGTCCCAGTTTTCCCACATCCCCTCCAACATTCCTCATTATCTTTTCCTGTCATTTTAGCCAATCTGACAGGTGTGTAATGGTACCTCAGAGTTGTCTTAATTTGCATTTCTCTGATCAATAGTCATTTGGAGCATAGGCATACAAATTAGGAAGACAACATACAAAAGGAAGCTGAAAAAGTGGTATCTGGTACAAGGGCATGGTATTCCATGGACTCAAAAGCCAAGCCAAGCAGCCAATGAAAAATGGAATTATCAATTATCAAGATGGCATTCCTTCCAAATGCTATAAAAAAATTTAAATGGTGGTAGTAGTGATGGTGGCTATTATTATTGCTTATTTCCCTCCTCTAAAGTCCCATTAAAATATCTCTTCATAGTATGGAATTAACCCTGTATTCCCAGAAAATTTTGTAGCAGTTCATGAGCTCTGGTCATACTAAACTGGAAAGGCTTCAACCATGAACTGTGCGTCTATTGCTTTAGTCTAATTAAGTGTGAGACGTTTATCACCAGAAGATTGGTCACCGGGTAATGTTTATTTCTCCAAAACAATTTTTAAAGGGATTGCTGTCTATGTGGAAGGAAAAAATATCAATGAAAGTACAGATCTTTTTAGTGACTATATTTTAGCAAGCTCAGGAATGTGCTTAACTTGGAACATAATTTCAACAGTTTTTGTGATAGGGAGCCAGAACTACAATCTGGGTTTCCTGAATTTCAGTCCTATCCTCTTTCCATTATCATGACTGCTATTTGAAAGAAAACCTATGTCTTAATGAAGACTCAGCACCACACTATTCTTTATTGGTCTTGGGACCTTCACAGAGCCATCTCTTTCCCTTACAGATGGTTCCTCTCCTCTTTGCTGGTTTTGCTCCATTGAATCAATGAGGGTAACACAGTGTGTGTTTCTTTTACTATGAGGTATTCAAATTGTTAGAATTAGCAACCTGTGCTCACCAAGCTCAACCAATTCCCATGATACCTAGTTCCTGAGTAGAGCTTTTGTCAGCATCCCGTACTAATAGTAAGAAAAACAAAAAACAAAAAACAGACTTTGTTTAGCTGAAAACCAAAGACTAGATGACACATCCAGGTAGGTCCAATAATCTGGAAGATGCCATCAGTGGAAAATAAATAAATAAAGATAAATTCTGGAGTGGGGCATCAGGAGAGTTTGGCAGAAGGTCATAGACAGTCTGTCAGTAAATATTTATCATATATATACTATGTGCAAAGCACTATAATAAATACTGAGGATACAAAGAAAGATCAAAAATTAAAACAAATAAAAAACCCAGCCCTTACTCTCAAGGAGCCACAGTCTAAAAGAGAAGATAGCCTGCAAGCAATTATGTACAAATAAGATATAAACTGCATAAATTGGAGGTAATCAACTGAAAAAGAGCACTCAGCAATAGTTAGAACCATGAAGCAGGTGACAATTCTTCAGTAACCTGTTTCTGTTAGGAGTATATGTCAATCCCAGAGCAGTATGGCTTAGTGAGTAAAGATCTAGTCCTAAAAAGACCCCTGTTCAAATCCTGATTATAATATATTTGTGGCTTTGTATAAATTAAGCTTTAAATGATCCACATTAAGACCTAAGTTGCAGATGAGTTACTAATAGCATAGGAGAGGGGAGAAGGGAGGTTGCATTGTCAAGAGTTCCTTATACTAACAAAATCACAAGTTTGGAATAATAATGTGTCAATCTTGAAGAGTTATTTATGGCTCAGCTCCCAACAACCCAAAACTAGCAGTTTCTGTTCCTTCCATATCCATTATTGATCCAGTAACTTCCGACTTCAGTGGCCTCTGTGAGCAGATTAAATGAAATCATAATAATCAAGAAAAATAACCACTTCTATCATAAAGTACTACATTGTACTCACTTCACATTTCTGATCCCTCAAGGCAAAAGAATAAATCCATTCAGACTGGAGTACAATTCTCCATTCTTTTAATTCCTCAAGATGAGAATGAGAATTGACCAGCTCACCAAACACCTCTTGCCTCCTGTCATCAGTGGAAACAAAGGGGATCACAATCATTCTTTCCCTTATCCCAACTCTGGGTAAGTACGAAGATGGGTACTGGGCTTCTTCAGAGTTATTGCTGCTTCCTAAGACACTACAAGATCAATCAACAAACACTTATTCATCATCCTATCATGTACCAGATACTGTGTAAAAGATAGTCCTTGCCCTCAAGAAACTTACAGTCTAATGGACAAAACAAAATGCAAGCAAATTTATACAAAGTGAGCTATATATAGAATAAATAGGAAATTATTTTTTAAAAGGAAAAGCATTGGAATTAGGAGGAGTTCGGGAAGATTTCCTGTAGAAGGCAGTATTTTAGTTGGGATTTAAAAGAAACCAAGGAAGTCAGTGGTCAGAGTGTAGGACTGAGAGCATTTTGGGCATGGGGAACAAATTGAAAAGATGTCCTGAGTTAAGAGATCAAGATCAATGCCTTGATTAGTCCAGGATCCCTAAAACAGATCTGTGAAACTCTGCACTCAATCCTTGCAACCTCAACACTAAAAAAGAGATACTGCTCAAGTAACACAGAGGTTAATGCCCATGGGTCGCCACCTAAGTGTCACAAGTCTCATGCCACAGTGACAAGGGAATAAATGTGGCATAGGTTGGTTCCAGTTGCCACCATCTACCATTTTTTCAAAGTTACAAGTCCATAGTTTCAATTCATCTCCATACTAAGGAAACCTCATCCCCAGCCTTCTGACTTTCTTGCTGTCAGATGATCTCTGTGCTCTCTAAGGGAGACATTAATGCATCAGAATATCACAGTTCTGGAACTGGAGAACAGTAGTCTCTTTAGGAAGAGTCACTTAGGGGGCAGCTAGGTGGTGCAGTGGATGGAGCACCAGCCCTGAAGTCAGGAGGACCTGAGTTCAAATCTGGTCTCAGACACTTAATGTGACCCTGGACAAGTCACTTAACCTCAATTGCCTCAGGGGGGAAAAAGGAAGAGCCACTTAATGTGCAGAACTAGTCAATAGATATGAAATCAATAGATATGAGCTTCTGTCCCCAAAGGAAAATCATTGTTACTCTGAGGAAGAATCAGGTGTTTGTTCTATAAGGAATAATGAAGTGCTTCCATAGGTGCCATCAGCTGAGAGATTAATCAATAGGGTCAGAGAAAGAATAAACTAATAATAGCTAATAATGACTGCTTGATGAAGGGTATTAAGGAAGATTTTTTTTTGACCTGCCTGCCATTCACAAAAGAAAATCTATCTTCTCAAGAATTCCCAAGACCTAACAAGCTTGATGACTACAACTCCTGTTGATTCACATGAACATAAATGATATTACCTAGGGATACTGTGTATATCAAACAAGATAATAATTGTAAAGTACTTTGCAATATATAAATTCCACTTATTTTTTATCATTATCATCATCATCATTGTCATCATCCAGTCACTAGGTCTAAAGTTTGGGGATGACTATTTTCTGAGCCTTCTACTGTCTTACTGAATTCAAGCAAAGTTAATAGATCAATAGAAAGGTGTCTTGATAAACATTAAACAACTGGGTTCTGGTTATGAGTGGGGGAAGGGGAGGTAATATATGCATATACACTCTTTTTTTTTTCTTAAAGCTTTTTATTTATTTATTTTATTTATTTATTTATTTAATTTATTTTTAATTTTTTTTTAATTTTAAGCTTTTTATTTGCAAAACATATGCATGGGCAATTTTTCAACACTGACCCTTGCAAAGCCTTCTGTTCCAAATTTTTCTCTCCTTCTCCCCATCCCTTCCCCTAGATGGCAGGTAATCTAATACATGTTAATTATGTTAAAATATAATGCATATACACTCTTTAATTTAATCTGCATAATTAACAATTCCTTAAGTCTAGATAATAAATTAAATAATACATTGAGTCCTAATTTGTAGCAAGGTAAAAATACTCATAATGAAAATTAAAGAATGACTCTTGTAATCCAGTTAGAACTGGCTCCAGCACATCCCTGATAATACCAGAAGGGATCTAGAAAACATTTCTCAATATAACAAAATCATAAACAAGAAAATGAATAACTTAAGAGTATAGTTTTCATCATTGTTGCTCACTGAAGGCAAGGAGAAAAGAAAAGTTAAGCTGATTTGGAATGTTAATATTTTTTTTTCATTTTATTAAAGCTTTTTATTTGCAAAACATATGTATGGGTGATTTTTCAACATTGACTCTTGCAAAGCTTTCTGTTACAAATTTTCCCCCCTAGCTCCCACCCCTCCCCTAGATGGCAGGAAGTCTATGTCATATTAATTATTTTAAAATACTTGACAAATCGAATATGTATATACATATTTTTACAGTTATCTTGCTGTGCAAGAAAAATCATATCTACAAGAAAAAAAATCTGAGAATGGAAACATAATGAAAGCAAACTTTGACAGAGAGCATGAAGATGTTATGTTGTGGCCCACATTCATATCCCTCTCTCTGGGTGTATATGGCTTTCTTCATCACTGAACAACTGGAACTGGTTTGAAACATTTCATTGTTGCAGAGAGCCATGTCCTTCAGAATTGATCATCATATAGTCTTGTTGTTGCTATATATAATGATCTCCTGGTTCTGCTCATTTCACTCAGCATCTGTTCATGCAAGTCTCTCCAGGACTCTCTGAAATCATCCTGCTGGTTGTTTCTTACAGAACAATAATATTCCATGACATTCATATTACCATAATTTATTCAGCCATTCTCCAATTGATGGGCATCTAGAATGTTAACATTTGGTTAAGAAAAAGATGTATGACAATAGATTTTGTATCAAGGTTTTGGAGAGTGGATTTCTGGATCAAGATTTAAAATAAAGAAATTACATATTCTTGGTCAATGCCAGAGTGCATGCAGCAAGGACTGGTTCAAAAAGTATTTACTCAGACTCCCAAAATTCTAATCAAAAGAGCTTTAAAATGAAAATGAAGCGGGAAAGGGAAAACAATCTACATATATCTACCAAGCTTAATACTAAAAGGAACAGCTGCAATGCAGAAAGAATACCAAGAAAGACATCCAGAAATTCACAGGACATAAAATTCAAGAGAGTTATTTAGAAATGAAATCTATGACCTCAGATGTAACCAAATAAGATTATGATGAGCTAAAGATCTGAAGACAAGGTTGCATATTTCACTTTATAGGCTCACTGATACTATAAACTTTTTGAGAGCAGAAATTTTATTATTCATCTTTCCATGTATGCATTCAGATTCTATCATTCTTTCTTTGGATGTGGACAGCATTTAACATTATGAGTCTTTTGGAATTGTCTTAAATCAATGTATTGCTAAGAAGAGCAAAGTCTATCACAGTTCATTATCCGCACAATGTTGTTGTTACTATATACAATATTCTGGTTCTGCTTATTTTACTCAATATCAGTTCATGAAAGTCTTTCCAAGTTTTTCTGAAATCTTCCTGCTCATCATTTCTTATTGCACAATAGCATTTCATTACATTCAGATATCGCAACCTGTTCAACCACTCCCCAGCTGATAGGCTTCCCCTTCAATTTCCGATTCTTTGCCACCACAAAGAAAGCTGGTATAAACATTTTTGTACATGTGGGTCTTTTTCCAAAAGGGAATTAAAAAAAATTAAATGGGGATGTTGTTTTACATGTAACTGGGAAAAATTTTTAAATACACAAAAAATAAACCTAAATGGAGAAAAGAAGAGAATTATAGAAGAGCTAGGATTGGCTACTTTTGTGGATGTTACAATGATCATGGACGATGGGGAGAAAATAAAGTTGATCAATGCATTTGTTTTCTATCAAGGAAAATGATCTTTGAATTGAGAAAGGACAGAACAAAAATGTTGAATTGGAAGTTGGTACCCAACATAAATCAGACATATTAAAAGAACACCTCTGGCATTTTTATGAGTTCAAGTAACCAGGCTCAGATAAACAACATCCTAAAGAACTGAAAGAATCAGCAGGTGTGATTGTTGAGAGCTACAGCCAAAGATCTTTGAAAGATTATGGAGAATGAAAAGGGAACCGGGAAAGTAGGAGGGGAATGACAGCTACTAGTCCACTTCTCAACATCAATCATCTTCAATTGTAACTTGTCACTGGACTCAAATGGCTCTGGAGGGGAAAATGAGATCTTTTTTTTTTTTGACCATGCACAGCCTTTTCTCACTTAAATCCATTTCATTTTCATTTCATGGCATTTGATAGCAATGCTCTTTTCGAGAAGGAAGGACAAACAACAACAACCTCTCAACAGCAATAAAAAGAAGGAACTAGAGTACATAAACTATAGGCATAATTCTGAATTCTATTATTATTTTTGCTGAGGCAATTGGGGTTAAGTGACTTGCCCAGGGTCACACAGTTAGGAAGCATTGTGTCTGATACCAGATTTGAACTCAAGTCCTCCTGACTTCAAAGTCACTGCTCTATCCATTGTGCCATCTAGCTGCCTCTGAATTCTATTTCTAAAGGAGGGATTAATGAACATTAAGGGTCATAATTTCATCAAAAACTAGTCATGTCATATTAACTTTATTATTTTTATAGGATCATTAGATGTAGATCTGTGCAAATTTTGGGTTTAATCTACCTAGATTTTAGCAAAGAATTAAACAAAATGTTTCCTACTAGATTTTGTGAACTGGACAGAACTCGTGTGGTTTGTGGATACTTCTACAATTGGGAGGAATGGATGCGTTAATGTAGCAAACAGCAATGGAAGAAAGCGTGTGGTGGTGATGGAGCCTGAGAGGCCAGATGCTGAGTACTTTGAACAGAAGGAGCAGCTGGAGCACAAACATGGCCAGGTGAACAATTATTGCAGCCCCTGCTAAGAGGTGTTCAAGCCATTCTTCCTGCCCAGAAGAGCTGAGCCTGAGGTGATTGTGTATCCATCAAAGATTTTCCCCAAGAGGAGTCAGAAAGGAAATCATGGTTCCCCACCAACTGGGTTCCTGAGCTGATCCTGGAGACTGTGTCCCCTGGAGCTATTGCCTCCTGGAGGCTCCCGCTTGTCCCAGATCTTCAGGAGGTGAGCCCTAATGACACCTTCTTTAAAACAGCTCCTCTGTACCTTCAAAGCTGGACTTTTTATCATTTCTCTAACAGAGCTTCAAAGACCCCCTCCACTCTCTTTCCTTCCTGTACTGATATTTTACCCATTTTTGTCCCTTGAGACTTCATCCCAATAATTAGAAGAATGAGAATCCACTGGTATTTGGTGACATTGAATCAAACTGAGGGATGCAGAGAGAGCACTTGGTATTTGTAGAATCTGTCAGGCAAATGCCTCCAAAGGTGAAGATGGCCATCCATCCTCACCTTTTCATCCCAGGTTCCTCTAATTCATCTCTATCCATAATGCCTGAAAAGGCTGATTACTCAGCATGATACTGGTCTTCCTCTGTGTTTCTCACAAGAGCAGTGAATCTCCTAGGTTGTCTGCCCAGAAATCCTTAGCTTTCCTTGTGGACTGGGCTCATCCCATTCTAGTCCTACATCTCTCTGAGGACTTTCCTTCTGTCACTTCTGTTGATGATCTGTTGTAACCTTTGCTTGCCTGTCATGCACTCTCCACTGCACTTTTAACAAATTAAAATTTTAGTAAGGAAATTTTTTTCATACCATTTTTGTAGAAAAGATTGAGTGATGGAAATTTGACAATAGGTAGATTGGAAACTGATTGAATAGTTGACATAAAGAGTAGTAATTAATGTTTCAAGGACATCTTGGAAAGAAATGCCTAGTGAAGTGTTGTAGGTATTTGACTTTGACCTCTATTGTCTAATGTTTTTATCAGTGACTTTTATAAATATATAGATAGAATAATTATGAACTTGGTAAATGACACAAAGTTGGGAGAAATAACCAACCCACAAGAATATGGGGAGACTCCAAGTAGATCTTGATAATTTAGACAAAACATTGAATTGAACCTATTAGGATGAAATTTAATAGGAATAAATGTAAAGCCCCACATCAGTTCAAAAAAGCCAATTTCCTAAGTGCTGTACAAAAAAAAAAAAAAAAAAAAAAACTATGGGTGGATTACTATTCATCTGGGGAGGGGAGGGGAAGATCTGGGGATTTTAAACAATTACAGGCTCTATACCAGCATGACATATAAGTAAAAAATGCTAATGCGGAGCAGCTGGGTGGTGCCATAGATAGAGTACTGGTCCTGGAGTCAGGAGGACCTGAATTCAAATATGATCTCAGATATTTACTAGCTGTGTGACTTTGGGCAAGTTAGTTCACCCCAATTTCCTTGTTTAAAAAAATGCTATGTGACCTGGGAATTAGGAGAGGTATTAGGAGAGCATTAGGAAGCCTTTACTATGTAAGGCCAGAATTTGGCTGTATTCCATTACCTTGATTAGGTCAGACCATCTCTGGTTTAAACACATCACGTTTCATTCTGGGTGCAATATCTTAAGAAGAACATATAAGTTAAAGTGCATTCAGTGGAAAACAAACAGGATTCAAGAGAGCTTCAAGATCATGTCATATGAGGATTGATTGAAAGAACTAGAAGACATATTAGTGGGGTTGGTGGTACAGACTAGGAGAGGGACTCATGTCTCTTTCATGAGCCATCTTCAAGTACCCAAAGTACCATCATATGGAAGAAAGATTTTACTACGAGCTATGTCATGTCACACTAACTTAATTACTATTTTTATAGGGTCACTAGATGTAGACCTATGGAAATTTTGGATGTAATTTACCAAGATTTTAGGAAAGAATTAAGACAAAAATGCTTCATACTACATTTTGTGAACTGGACAGAATTCATGCAGTTTGTGGAGAGATACTTCTACACCTGGGAGGAGTGGGTGCTATTATGCCTTGTAGCCTTTGCTTGCCTTCATATGCCTCTTCAATGCAAGAGCAGTAAGAGTTATGAGTGAAAATTATAGAAAATTGGGATTGGGGTAAGGAAGATTTTCCTAGGAATTAGAGGTATCTTCAAAGTAGAATGAGTTGTCTTGATATATTGTATTTGCTATTACTGAACATCTTCAAGCAAAAGATAGATACTTGTCAGGAATATTATAGAGGGGATTGTTGTTCAGGAAACAGCTCAGATTAGGTCCTTTTCAATATTGATTCTTTTTGTAACATAGGGTTCTTTTTTAATATAATGGAATGCTATTGTTCTATAAGAAATGATGAACAGGCTAATTTCAGAAAAGCTTGGAAACACATGAACTGATGCTGGATGAAATGAGCTGAATGAAATGACCAGGAAAACATTGTACCTTAGTAACAGTAAGATTAACAGTAAGATTGTGTGAGGATCAAATATGATAAACTTAGTTCTTCTCAGCAATACAGTGATCAAAGACAGCTCTAATAGACTTGAGGTAGAAAATGTTGTTCATATTCAGAGAAAGAACTATGGAGACTGAATGAGGATCAAAGCATACTATTTTCACTTTTTTTTTCTTTTTGCTTTCTCATGGTTTTTCCTTTTTGATTTTCTTTCACACAACATGGCTAATGTAAAAATGTTTAAAGTGATTGTACTGACTTTATGGAAATGTTTTGCGTAACTTCACATGTGGTTTCTTAATTGTAGGTGGGATAAGGGAGAGAACCTAAAACTAAAACATTTTATTTAAAAAAAATAGCCTTTTATTTTCAAAATTTATGCAGAGAGTTTTTAGAATTACTCTTGCAAAACCTTATATTCCAAATTTTTTTCCTTTCCTTTCCCTATCCTCCCTGGACAGCAAGTAATAACATGTTAAACATGTGCAATTCTTATATACATATTTTCACAATTATTATGCTGCACAAGAAAAATCAGATTAAAAAGGAAAAAAATGAGAAAGAAAACAAAAACAAGCAAACAACAACAAAAAAAGGTGAAAATACTATGTTGTGATCCACATTCAGTCCTGACAGTCCTCTTTTGGAGGCAGATGATTCTCTCTATCACAAATCTATTGGAATTGGCCTGAATCACTTCATTGTTGAAAAGGGAAAAAAAATCTTAAAACAAATGCAAAAAAATAGTTTTAAATGTAACTAGGGGAAAATATTAAATAAATAAATAAAAATGATTGTATATGTGTAATCTATATCAGATTTTTTGATGTATTGGGGAGGGAAGAGGTAAGGGAGGGAATAGAGGAAAAAAATTTAAACTCAGAATCTTAAAAGACTGAATTTTAAACTGAGTGGATGCCCATCAGATGGAGAATGACTGACTAAGTTATGGTATATGAATGTTTGGAATATTATTTTCTGTAAGAAACGACCAGCAGGATGATTTCAGAGAGGCCTGGAGAGGCTTACATGAACTGATGCTGAGCGAAATGAGCAGAACCAAGAGATCATTATACACAGCAACAACAATACTATACGACAATCAATTCTGATGGACTTGGCTCTCTTCAACAATGAGATGATTAAGGCCAGTTCCAATGGTCTTGTGATGGAGAGAGCCATCTACACCCAGAAGGAACTGAGTGGATTACAACATAGCATCTTCACTCTTTTTGTTGTTGTTTGCTTGCATTTTATTTTCTTTCTCATTTTTTTCCCTTTTTGATCTGATTTTTCTTGTGCAACAAGGTAATTAATTGTATAAATATGTATACATATTTTAGATTTAACATATATATATACATATATATACATATTTTACCATATTTACCATATTTTGGATTACTTGCCATCTAAGGGAGGGGGTCGAGGGTAGGGGGGAAAATTGTAACAGGGTTTTTTCAAGAGTCAATGTTGAAAGATAGTCCATGTATATATTTTGAAAATAAAAAGCTTTAATTAAAAAAAAAGACTAAATGTTGAAAACTATCTTTACATGTAATTGGAAAAAATAAAATACTAGTATGTGAAAAAAATGAATCTTAAAAATAAATGATAAATGTAGATAAAATAAAAACATATAGGGTTCCTTATTCTAGATGTATGTTCTTTCCCTTAAAATACTCTCTGA
>JAJPUD010004705.1:48531-144204 GCA_023553655.1 Myrmecobius fasciatus
ATGCAAATTAAGAGAACTCTGAGGTACCACTAAACACCTGTCAGATTGGCTATGATGACAGGAAAAAATAATGACGAATGTTGGAGGGGATGTGGGAAAACTGGGACATTGATACATTGTTGGTGGAGCTGTGAACAGATCCAACCATTCTGGAGAGCAATTTGGAATTATGCCCAAAAAGTGATCAAACTGTGCATACCCTTTGCCTCAGTAGTGTTTCTGTTTGGCTTATATCCCAAAGAGACCTTAAAGGAAGGAAAGGGACCCACATGTGCAAAAATGTTTGTGGCAGCCCTTTTTGTAGTGGCTAGAAACTGGTAACTGAGTGGATGCCCATCAATTGGAGAATGGCTGAATAAATTATGGTATATGAATGTTATGGAATATTATTATTCTATAAGAAACGACCAACAGGATGATTTCAGAGAGGCCTGGAGAGACTTGCATGAACTGATGCTAAGTGAAATGGGCAGAACTAAGAGATCAATATACATGGCAATAACAATAGTATATGATGATCAATTCTGATGGACATGGCTCTCTTCAACAATGAGATATTTCAAACCAGTTCCAATTGTTCAGTGATGAAAAAAGCCATATACACCCAGAGAGAGGGATATGAACGTGGACCACAACATAACATGTTTATGCTCTCTATTGATGTTTGCTTGCATTGTTTCCCTTCTCAGATTTTTTGTTCTTGTAGATATGATTTTTCTTGCACAGCAAGATAACTGTAAAAATATGTATACACATATTCAATTTGTCAAGTATTTTAACATAATTAACATGTAGTAGATTTCCTGCCATCTAGGGGAGGGGTGGGAGCTGGGGGGGGGGAATTTGTAACACAAAGTTTTGCAAGGGTCAGTGTTGAAAAAATTGTCCATACATATGTTTTGCAAATAAAAAGCTTTAATAATTTTTTAAATTAAAAAACAATAAATGTCTGATCTTAAATCTCTAACTTGGAACTACTTTGGAACTGGATTAGGAAAAGTACCCCAGTCTATCCAGGGTTTAAACCAGCTAAATATGACTAAGTTTAGGAAACTCCCAACAAACAAACTTTCCCCACCAATGCAGATCAACAAGTAGAATTTATAATTTTTTTAAAAATATGTATTTTATTTTTAATTTATGGAATAAAACAAGTATTTCTATTACATAATACAAGGAAAAAATGATTGCACAAGAAACTGCAAATCTATTATGTGTAACTTGCTATTCCTTTTAAATATATAATAAAGTTATCATGCAAATTTCTTTTTTTCCCCTTCCTTACCCCTTCACCCAAAAAGAACTTATAATCTTAAAGAATTCCCCAGGGCAGGAGGGGTTAAATGACTTGGCCATAGTCAAATATGTTCAAATCTTGCCTCAAACATTTATTAGCTTGTGACCCTGGACAGGCCACTTCAGATCTCTCAAAGTTAGTTTCCCCATTTTAAAAATGAAAAGGTGAGACATGATGGATGACCTGTATGGTTCCTTCTGGTGTGAAGTCTATGATTCTATGAACATGTATAAGTAGAAGGGGCAGGTAGGTAGCGCAGTGAATAGAGCACCAGCCCTGAAGTCAGGAGGACCTGAGTTCAAATCTAGTCTCAGACAGGTAACACTTCCTAGCTGTGTGACCCTAGATAAGTCACTTATAATTCACTTAACCCCAATTGCTTGAGCAAAAAAAAAACAAAAACAAAAAAACCAAAAACAATAACAACAATAAAAAATATGTATGAGTAGAAGAAAAGACTTGCCACAGTGTGGGACTTGGAGTCAGGAAAATCTGAATTCAAATCTAGCTTTAGACACTTATTAGCTTATGTGACGTAGGTAAGTAATTCAACCTATACCTATCTCAGTTTCCCTCATCTATACTTAACAAAAGCACCTACTTTCCCAGGGTTGTTGTGACGATCAAATGATATAATATTTGTAAAGTGCTTTGCAATAGCAAAGTACTATATAAATGCTTGTTGTTATTATCTTCCAGATTCCGACATTCTAATTACCACTTCATGTTGCTCCAGGTTGTATTATTAAAGAATTAAAAGTGTAATAACAATTCATATTTGTATAATACTTTGTTCACAACAACCCTGTAGACTGTATAAACCTTATTATTTCCATTTGACAGAATAGTAACAGACTTAAAGAAATTAAGTGTCTTATCACAGGATGAATAATGTCAGATTTAGGGTTTTGATCTAGGTCTTGCTAGATTGACTCAAAGTGCTGGACTTTTCCAGGATATGATGATGCTTCTGTGTATAAAACATTTTATGTGTCCATTATAAACATATAAGAGTAGGATTAATTGAATCAATCAATCACCCCAATCTTCTTAGAGTAACTAACAAAGTCCTCTCTATCCTGGTACCTTTATCAGATGAGACCATCTCAATTGAATCAAAGGGGGTAGAAAAAGTCATGAATCATTTTGGAAGGAGCAAAATGCATTTAATTATGAGATGAAATGAAACCACACAAGAAGTATATTTGGATTTGTTGGCGAGTTTGTTTCAATCAAAAGTAAAACAAAACCTGAAAAAATTTTAGAAAGACATTTAATAGGTCATTCAGCAAAGGAAAGAACAGGAAAAATGTGTTTCTCTTCTTTAAGTCCTTGAGTTTTACATTACATAGAGTTCAAACAAGGATACAAGCTGAAGAACCCAACACAAAGACAAAAAAAAAAAAAAAAAGGCAGTGCCCAGATGCTTTAAATGTACATCAATGGGTAAGCATAAACATTTAATAAAATTTGAAAAAGTCAAAACATAAACTTTTTGGTTGAATCCAGCATAAGACATGGGTGGCACCTAAGTATTCCTTAGAGCAATCTTGGGCTTTCCTTGAAGAATCTTTCAGGTCAGAATGACCCCACACCTCACATTCTGGGTTTAACAATATCTAGCCATAAAAAGCTAGGTTCAAATAATATTAATGAATAAAAAATATTTTCCCCCACATTTGTCATATCCTGTGGGGTCCTTGGAATCATAAGAACCTAATTCAGAATCCCAGTTTCCAGTGACAGGAACCTGTGTTCCTCCAGGGACCAGAGCTGTTTTACCCAGGCTCTGGAACCAGAATGACTGGAGTTGGGAGAAAGAGAGACTCTGGTTCTATCCATCATCTTCAGCCCCAGAGAAAGTTCTTATGAATATTTTGGGCTTCTTATAGGTATCCTACCAGTGTCCCTTGAATGGCAGTAGCTAATGGAATCTATATTAGGAACTAAGGTCAAACTAGATGAAATGAAGAAAGGCCACTTTCAGATTCTAAGAGAAGCCCAGCATAAAACTGTATTAGGCCTAAGAAGAATTTTATGAGTTCCTCAAGAAGAAAAAAAGACATCCAGAAATCAGAAGCTGGGCATTATTCCTCTGCCACATATATTTTCTGTGCATGATTCCATTTTCCTCATATGAAATTATACCCCTACTTGGGGCAAGCATGTTTGTAGCAATTGTTCTTACTACATTACTTTGGAAATTTTGTTTAGTCTTTTTTCAGTCATATCCAGCTTTTCATGGCCCCTTTTGGGTTGTGTTTTGGGAAGTTGGTCTTTTTTTTTTTTTTTGGCAAATATACTGGAGTGGTTTGCTATTTTCTTCTACAATTTATTTTACTGATAAAGAAACTGAGGCAAATGGGAATAAGCAACTTGCCTAGAATCACATAACCAAGTATCAAATTTGAGGCCAAATTTGAATTTGTCTTCCTGACTTCAGTCCCAGCATTCAATGCACCTCCTAACTGCCTTACCAAATATCTGTTTCTAAAAGCTAATAAAGCCTACCTAGGTAATTGATATCAATTGATAATCAATGTTGGAGTCGATGGTGGGAGTGAATGAGCTATAGAACTAGAAAAACTTATCCCCTTAGGATTACTCTTAGGATTTTCAGGGAGGAAATATATAGTCATCCTTTGAAGACCTAAGCTGCCAATTTTAGTGCAGAAGGTGAGAAAGTGAGTCTAGAGCTTGTCTTTGCTAGCATAGATATAGACACTGATCTGAAGGAGGGCGGCTTAGATGCCCTAAAAGTATGTAGATTACCTAGATGATAGAAACATGGAAAAAGGAAAGACGAAAAAACATGGCTCCCATGGTTATGAAACAGGATGGAAGCTCCAAAGGAAAAATGAATAAAAATGGCAACAATTTACTAAATGAATATTTTAACTGATTTCCTTGGTTAAACAGGCAATGACCCCATCGTTTCCCAAATCCAGTTGTGCGGATGGAATTTTTTGTGACATTCACAGGGAGACAGCTGTCTATTTCCTAGCCTGCTATATCAGTCTGTTTACATCTGTTAAGAAACCTCAGGGTTTGTTTGTTTTTTTCCTTCCTGGGGGCTCCTGCCGATTGAAAACAGCCATTAACTTCAGGCTCAGAAGCACCCATTCGACAGAAACGTGAGCAAAAGGAAATAATAATGCATCCCAGGCCGCACATTCCCGGGTCTGAAGAGGCTGAGCCAGGCGAGGGAGTCCATCCGGAACGGAACAGAACTGAAGAGAACAGAACGAAACAGAGAGGCCGAGCCGCCGCCCGCCTCTGGCGTCCTTTCTCTGCCAGCGCCGAGCGCAGTGTCGGAGAGGGCTCAGCCCAGCCCCGCCACTCACGTCTCCTGGGGAGGAGAGTGGAAAGGCTGCTCCCGGGAGCGGGGTTACGGTAATGATCCGTGACCATACACAAACACACTGCAGTTGCTGGCTGCTGGCAAATGCTACTCGTGACCTTCACTTGCAGAAAAGCAAGAGCCTCTCTTCTGGGGGCCAAGTGGAAGAGGCCATCTGGAAGCCAGAGAGGATGCCTCCCTCTTCTCCCGCCCCATCCGCAATAACGGACGAGGTAGCAGTGGCTTAGGATCACCTGCCCGGGTGCTCCAGCTCCTTTGGAGACGTCCTTATCGGTGCGCGCAAGGAGCGGGACGTGCGTGGGGAGCCGTCTGCCTCCTTCTCCGGACCACGTATGCCATCCCTACTCCTGTCACCTCAAGGAAGAAACTTCTTTAGCTGTGAGTGCTGGAGAACGAAGGTGTCAGCCAGAGGTACACAGTAGCTGCTGGCTCCTTTGCGCGCCTGCTTTTTGGTCCTGGAAAGCCGAATATCCCGTCGGGGAGAGAAATTGCCTTCAAGCGATCTGACTGAACCAAGCTGCCCCGAGGGGACGCTTGATTAGTTTTCTGAAATAAGGAGGCTAGTCCTTGTGTCCCTGTGGACCATATAATCCGTGAGGTTTTCTTAGCAAAGATACTGTAGTGATTTGTTATTTCATTTCTTATGGCTTAAGGCAAAAAAAAAGGTTTAAAGGGGGAAAAAAAAAAGCGATTTGCTGTCACACAGCTACTAAGTGTTTTGAGGTCAAATTTGAACTCAGATCTTCCTGACTCCAGATTCAGCACTTCATCCACTGAGCTACTTAGCTGCCTATCTATAAGCAGGCTACTGGGCAAAAAAAAAGAAAAAAGAAAGAAAGAAAGCCTTATGTCAACTGAGACATCATTCAGTACTTTCTAAAGCTTTTTCCAAGTATTCCTGGAAAGGAAGCCTTGCGGCATCTCACTCTCTACATCTCAGTAATTCAGGTTGGGAGATAGAAGGAACCTCAAGGATCATTGACTATGGCTCCCTCATTTTACATCTGAGGAAGCCAAGGATCTAAATCATACTGGTTTGGAGAAGCAGAGGCAGCATTCTAACCCAGGATGTCTGACTCCAAATGAAATGTGTGTGTGTGTGTGTGTGTGTGTGTGTGAGAGAGAGAGAGAGAGAGAAAGAGAGACAGAGAAACAGAGAGAAAGACAGAGACAGACAGAGAGAGACAGAGAGCACTTCTCAATTTCATTCCATTTTTCATTGGTCAATTTCCTTCCTAGAATCATGGGAGATATAGCATTTAGTAATGCTGGACTTGGAATCAAAAAGAACTGAATTCTAATTCTGATTTTGATGCTAGCTCTGAAATGCTGAGCTAGTTGTTTAATTTCTCTGTGTCAGTTATATCATCTATAAAGTTGTGATAAGAATAACTGTACTTTAGATCAATCCATAAACATTTGTCAAGCACTTACTATGTGCTGGGAACTTAAATGGGAGGGCAAAAAGAGTCTCTGCCCTCAAATATCTTTCATTCTACTGGGTAGATAACATATACAAATAAGAATATATAAATTAAATATTCTCTGTGTGTGTGTGTGTGTGTGTGTGTGTAGATCCAAGATAGGACACTAGAGAAACTAGGAGGTAGAGGTGAAGGCTCAGGCCTGGCAGACAATCAGTAAAATTGAGACAGAGATGGGAAATGCAATGTCTTTTGCAAGAACAGCATTTAGGTTAGTTTGGCTAGATTATAGACTGGTGTTCATCCTTTATTTTCAAAGAGGAACAGAGACTTCCCAGGTAATATCTATGTGGAAAAGAATAAAATGTAACAACACTGAAGGTAGAAAGGGGCTGGACTATGAAGAGGATTTTATATTTGATCCTGGAGGAAACAGGGAGCCACGGGAATTTATGTAGGATAGGTAGGTGTTACAATGGATAGAGCCTAGGCCTAGAGTCAGGAAAATTCAAGTTCAAATCTGGCCCCAGACATTTACTTGCTGTGTGACTCTGGGCAAGTCACTTAACCATTTGCCTCAATTTTCTCATTTATAAAATGAACTGGAGAAGGAAATGGCAAACCACTCCAATATCTCTGCTCCAGAAAACCCCTAATGGAGTCACAAAGAGCTGGACATGACTAAAATGATTGAAAAACAACAAAGGAGATTAGTAGAAGGGTAACCTAAACAGGCAAATTACTGGCAGTTAAGTGGAGAGAGACTTGAGGCAGTGATAAACCAGAAGATTGTTGCAAGAGTCCAGGGATAAGTAATGAGAGCTTGTACCAGAGTGAGTAGAGAGAAAGAAGTATACAAGAGATGTTGTGAAGGTAGAAATGACTATCATATTTCACTTGATGAACTCATCAATTTCCATGGATTTATCATCATTTTTATGCTAATGATACTGAGACCTCCTTATGCAGCCCTAACCTCTCTCTGGGCTCGGATATTTCAACCCAGATGTCCTGTAGACATTTTAAACTCCATATCCATAACTAAACAAGTGATCTTCCCCCCCAAAATTCTACCCACTTCCAAACTTCCCTATTTCTATCATGGGCACTGCCATCCTACTAATCACTTAATTTTATACTAGGTTTCATCTTTGATTTCTCTATCCCCTTATATCCAATCTCTTGCCAAGGCCTATTGCTTTAATCTTCATAACATCTCTCTCTCTCTCTTTTAATTAAAGCTTTTTCTTTTCAAAATACATGCATAGATAATTTTCAATATTCATCCTTGCAAAACCTTGTATTGCAAAATTTTTTCTCCTTCGCTTTCACCCACCTCCTCCCCTAGACATCAAGTAATCCCATATATGTTAAAACTATATACAATTCTTCTATACATATTTCCACAATTATCATGCTGCACAAGAAAAGTCAGATCAAAAAAGAAAAAAATTGAGAAAGAAAACTAAATGCAAGCAAACAACAACAAAATGAGTGAAAATACTATGTTGTGATCCACACTCAGTCCCCACAGTCCTCTCTTCGGGTGTACATGGCTCTCTTCATCAAAAGACCACTGGAATTGACCTGAATCACCTCGATGTTGAAAAGAGCCATGTCCACCAGAATTGATCATTGTATCATCTTGCTGTTGTTGTGTACAATGATCTCTTGGTTCTACTTACTTCATTCAGTATCAGTTCATTATAAGTCTCTCCAGGCCTCTCTGAAATCATCCTGCTGGTCATTTCTTACAGAACAATAATATTCCATAACATTCATGTACCATAATTTGTTCAGCCATTCTCCAATTGATGGGCATCCATTCAATTTCCAGTTTCTTGCCACTACAAAAAGGGCTGCCACAAATATTTTTGCACATGTGGGTCCTTTTCCCTTTTTTATGATCTCTCTGATTCACAAGCCCAATAGAGACACTGCTGGATCAAAGGCTATACACAGCATAACACTTCTCATAACGTAACCTTCTCTCTGACACTGCCTGGTATGAGCTCCCATCACCTCATCCTAGACTATTGCAAAAGCCTGCTGGCTGGTTTCCTTATTTTTAACTCTCTCACTCTTCCAGCCTATTCTTCTACTCAATTGTCAAAGTGATCTTCTTAAAGGGCAGGTTTGACCATGTCACTATTCCTCTTCCCTTACATATACACTCACACCCAATAAGTTCCAGAGGTTCCCTGTCACTTCCAGAATCAAATATAAAATCCTCTATTTGGAATTTAGAGCTCTTTATAACATGGTCTCCAAAATACCTTTCTTATACCTTACATCCTTTTTACATATTCTGGGATCTAGTGACACTGACTTCTTTGCTGTTCCTAGGTCATTTTCACTGGTTGTCCCAATTCCTCTGGATTCTTTTTTTTTTATTAAAGCTTTTTATTTGCAAAACATATGTATGGGTAATTCTTCAACATTGACCCTTACAAAGCTTTCCGTTACAAATTTTTCCCCCCTCTCTGGATTCTTTTAAGTCACAGCTAAAATCTCACCTTCTACAAGAAGCTTTTTTTATTTTCAAGAAGGCTTTTTTGATCCTTTTTAATACTAGAGGCAAAATGATCCAACTATTTGGAAAACAATCTAGAATTATACTCAGAGACTTATTAAATTGCCTTTTATACGCTTTTAGACACTTTGTGTGTCTATTTCCAAGATGATCAGGGAAAAAGAAAAGAACCTATGTGTTCTAAAACATTTATAGCAGCTCTTTTTGGGGTGGAAAAGAATTGGAAATTTTAGGGATGCCTATCAATCGGGGATACCTGTGGTATATGATTACAATGGAATATTACTATGATAGAGGAAATGATGAGCTCGGTGATCTTAGAAAAGAATAGATAGATTTCTGTGAAAAAATAAGGAGCAAAATGAGCAGAACCAAGTAACTATATAGTAATAGTAAGAAATTTCTTTTAAAGAATTTTGAGCAAATAAATCATTTTGACTGTTATAAATACTTGTTAACTATAAAAGTCATATGAAGCAGATGCTATTTGCATTCCAAGAAAAAACTGATAAAAATATGTATAGAATGATTTTATATATCTGTATATATTTGTGTCTAATGGTAACCATCTTTATTGTAAGGGAGAGGGAATTTTTTTAAAAGACATTTACTTGATTAACTTTCTTATATATTTAAAAAGAATAGTAAATTGCACATAATAGATTTGCAGTTTTGTTTTTTATTATAATAATCTTTTGCAATCCCCTTTTTAAAATTATTATTATACTGTGTTATAAAATGCTTGTTTTATTCCATAAATGAAAAATAAAATAAATATTTTTTTTTAAATTCTAGTGCCTTTGCTCTATTGGTTGTTCCTGATTTATATAGCTTTTAACAAATATAACTTGTATGAACATCGTTGTTTGTATGTTGTCTTTCCCATTAGACTATAAGGTCCTTGAGAGCAGGGATTTGTATCCCCATTGCTTGACAAAGTGCTTAGCATTTAATAGACACTTAATAAATATCTGGTTGGAAACAGATTGAATATGTTGAAAAAACAAGAGAGCAGAATCAAGGAGGACACCCAGGTTATAAGCCTGGATAACTGGTAGGATAGTGGTACATTGACAATAATAGGGAAATTAAGATTGTTATTGTTTTTGTTGTTTGCCCTTTGTTCTAGAAGAGGACAATGACATCAGGAGGAGGATGTCTTTTTTTTCCCTCTTTCATTTGTTTTATAATATTTTTTTTCCTAATTACAGATAATTTTTTTTTTTTTGCTAAGGCAATTGGGGTTAAGTGACTTGCCCAGGGTCACACAGCTAGGGAATGTTAAGTATCTGAGACTAGATTTGAACTCAGGTCCTCCTGACCTCAGGGCTGGTGCTCTATCCACTGCACCACCTATCTAGTTATCTAAATAAAGATGGTCTTTGGGTTCAATAGGGTTTCATAAAATCATCAATTGAGTGATGCAGATGGAAATCCAGCAAAAGAAACTGAGGACTAGTGTTTTTGTTTTTGTTTTTTGTTTTGTTTTGTTTTCTTTTTTTAAACCACAATAAGAGAGAGCAGAGTCACCAAAGCCCAGAGGAGTGAAAACGTGTCCAAAAGTGTCAAATACTGAAAAATTTTGATGGAATAAGGATAGAGATTGAGAAGGGACCATTAGATTTGACAATTAAGAAATCACTGGTGATTTTGGAGCAAGGAATTTCAGTGAAACGACAAGGCCAGAAGCCAGAATGCAGAGAAATTAAAAGGAAATAAGGAGAGAGGAAATGGTTTTCTCAAGGATTTCAGCTGAGAAAGAAAAAATGATAGATAGTCAGAATGTCATGGGAAAATAGAATGACTTGAAAGATTATTGGAAAAAAGGAGGAGGTTACAAGTGGAGGTAGTTTCACTCCTAGTACAATTCTGCCAGAAGAATTAGCAGAGAATCCAGAGATTAATTATCCATCCTTTGTAAGGAGATTTGTGCAAAGGTTAATAGACTCCCATGAAGTAGGATGTAAGCCAAATTTGAGAGTTTGGAAAAGGATGTAGAAACCAAATTATTAAAAAAAAAAAGGAAGAAATTGTGAGAAATGGATGGGCCTTTGGTTTCCACAGTTATGAAAACTAAATTGAAGAAGTGAAACTTAAATTAGAAAACTAAAATACACAAAGACATCAAGGAATAATCAAGGATGGAGATTATCTTTCCCCAAAAGAATATAAATATCTTGGGGGCAGGGACTGACTTTTGTTATGGGGGGGGTTGTGAGCTGGGATTTGAAAAGAATCTTTTGTTCTTTGTCCTTGTCCTCCTGGGTTATCTTCCCCCTTCTAGAAGATAAATTCCTCTGGTTCAGGGACTGGCTATGTGATGAGGGTGGAGATTCATGTCATGTAACTTCTGTAACATCCAATTAATGGGAAATCAGGGGAGGGACTTGTACTTCCAGATAGGAAATAAAATGCTCCCTTTGGAGTTTCAAAGGTATGTCTACTCACCTAGGTACCCATTCTTGCGAAAATATGAAATAAATCTTTCCTGCATTCAAAAAGAAAACGGCAGCTAGTGGGCACGTTATATATTGTGAGGAGTTGTTTTTGGTTTTGTTTTTAATTTTATTTCAAATTTTTTTGGGGGGTTATATATGTACTTATTTTTTTTTTCCTTATGAGTCACGTTGGGAGAGGAAAATTAGAACAAAAGGGAAAAATCATGAGAAAAAAAAAGGTGGAAAAAAAAGGTGAAAATAGTATGTATTGATCCATATTCAGTCTCCATAGTTGAAGTTTTTAAAGTTAGAGGAAACTAGGGCATGTTTGTGGACAAAAGAGAAGGAAATGAAGTTGGGGGAATGGTAGCTGAAAAGAAGGAGAAAAGGAAATTTAACTGAGGTGAGGTCCTCAGCTGAGATGCTGTGGGGAGTGGTATGGGAGATTTAAAAAGAGAAGAAAAAGTTTGGAACAAGTGCTATGGCAAATGAGATAGAGAATTAATTAAGGAGAAGAAGCAGGATTGCTGGGCTGCAGAGAGGGTCCAGTCAAGATTAGTTAGCAATAAATAAAACATCCAATCGGTTGTAATTTGTAGTGGATCCAGTCTGCAGTTTTGTGATTTCCTCTAATTCTGTTTAACAGCATCATTGTTGAAGTGGTTTAACTTCCCTTGCATAAATTTTCCCTAGTTCTTCCTTCCTTTAGTATTACTCCCAGATCCCCTTTCTAAGGAGGGGGCCTCGGGCAGCCATCTCATAATTTCCCACATGGCTGTAGGATTTCATCATACATCCATACCGGACAACCTCTCTCTGCACCCCCCCCCCATTTTCCACTTCTTTTTATATGCAATCTTCTCCATTAGATTAGGAGCTCCTTGAGAGTTTGAATTATCTTCTATTTTTCTTTATATCTTCAGTGCTTAACACAATGCCAGGTATATAGTAGTTGCTTAATAAGTGTGAATTGACTTACTTGATTAGGAGCACATAACCAGCATGTGTCATAGGTGCAAGAATATTATAAGGCTCAAATGAGATAATAAATATAAATCAATTTCCAAACCTTAAAGTGCTATATAAATGCTAGTTGTTATTATTATTATTATTAGCCTCCAGTCCAATGATGGCTTGCTTTATTCCCTGAGCATTCTATAATGCTTCTGCTAAGTAAGCTTAAGCAATGTTTAAAGGAGCAATCCAAGAATATGCTGGTAAATGATTAACAACCAGGCTCTTGGGGAGGTAGGGAGTTTCAGGGGAGGGTGGAAATGTACACACCTGCTTTTAAGTTTAATCTGCATAATTAGCAATTTCTTAAGTATAGACAATCAACAAAACCACAAATCAAATCCAATTTGAAGCAGTTATTGATTTCAGAAGTTTAAATGCCGCACATTGAAAATTTGACAATGGCTCTTCTCCCACATAGGTTAAATCTGGCTCCAGCATATCCCTGAATAGTGATACTTGAAACCAGATTCAAAAGGATTGAGGCAGTGATTGCAACAATATAAATGGAAAGCTCACCAATGTCTAAAACCAGCACACTTTTGCCAAACCAATGGCAATAATAATAATAATGATTAGCAATGGCCCCAGATCAGAGATGAGAAAGTGTGTCTTTCTCCCTGCTTTGCAGAGGTGGAAAACTCTGGATGCTGAATATTGCATATATTGTCAGGCTTGGTTGATATGTGGATTAGTTTTGTTGAACTGCTTTTTTTTTTCTTTAAAAAAAATTCCTTGTTAGAAAAATCTAATGATAATAAAAACTGCTGGGCCAAGGGCTTTTCACTAAAACTTCCCTTTCCTACTACAGGACTCTTCTGATTTAGACTTTTTAATTTAGTCATCAAGGCCTTCAGTCCTGGGTAATCCTGACCATGTAGAAGAATTGTGAGACTTCTTTTCTATTATTCTTCAGTTTATTAAATTTCTTCCTCAATGCCCTGAGATAATTTACTTAAAGCTTAGGTTTTAACTCATATTTAGTGTCTTCCCAAAAGTATGGCATGGAAATGTTCTCAATGCAAAATATGTATTGGGTATGGTACAGGTATTTATAGTTATCCCTTCCACATCCCAAGTTTTCCCATCATAGTTTATATGTATTGTGGAATGACATAAGAAATTAAATCAGGAGCAATAAACTGGGAAAACATTTTTACATTCAAAGATTCTGATAAAGGCTTCATTTCTAAAATATGTAGAGAATGATTCAAATTTATAAGAATTCAAGCTAATCTCCAATTGATAAAAGGTCAAAAGATATGAACAGACAATTTTCAGATGAAAAAATGAAAACTATTTCTAGTCATATGAAAAGGTGCTCCAAATCACTATTGAACAGAGAAATGCAAATTAAGACAACTCTGAGATACCACTATACACCTGTCAGATTGGCTAAGATGATAGGAAAAGATAATGACCAATGTTGGAGGGGATGTGGGAAAACTGGGACACTGATACATTGCTGGTGGAACTGTGAATGGATCCAACCATTCTGGAGAGCAATTTGGAACTATGCTCAAAAAGTTATCAAACTGTGCATACCCTTTGGCCCAGCAGTCTTTCTATTGGGCTTATATCCCAAAGAAATCATAAAGGAAGGAAAGGGCCCCACATGTGCAAGAATGTTTGTGGCAGCCCTTTTTGTAGTGGCTAGAAACTGGAAACTGAATGGATGCCCATCAATTGGAGAATGGCTGAACAAATTATGGTATATGAATATTATGGAATATTATTGTTCTGTAAGAAAAGACCAGCAGGATGATTTCAGAGAGACCTGGAGAGACCTACATGGACTGATGCTGAGAGAAATGAGCAGAACCAGATCATCATTATACATGGCAATAACAAGACTATATGACAATCAATTCTGATGGACATGCTCTCTTCAACAATGAGATGTTTCAAACCAGTTCCAGTTAAGTGATGAAGAGAGCCATATACACCCAGGGAGAGGACTGTGGACCACAACATAACATTTTCACTCTTTTTGTTGTTGCTTGCTTGCATTTTATTTTGCTCCTTTTTTTTTAACTGGTTTGATTTGATTTTTCTTGTGCAGCACATTCATTGTATAAATATGTATGCATACATTAGATTTAATATATATATTCTACCATGTTTAACATATATTGGACTATTTGCCATCTAGGGGAGGGTATGGGGGGAGAGAAAATTGGAACACAAGGCTTTGCAAGGGCTAATGTTGAAGAATTGTTCACGCATATGTTATGAAAAATAAAAAGCTTTAATAAAAAAAATTAAACAAGAGTTTTAGGAGGATTTTGCAGAAGCTGCAGACAACTTGTGGAGACTAGCAGATGACAGAAAAATTTTAGAAACTGAGAAATGCATAAAATATATGTATGACATTATATAACATCAACATATTTTATCTTTTAATACCATAATAATTCAGACTTCTTCCCTGGTATGAAGTAAATGCCAAGATATCTTATACGGATTTTCCAGATTTCAGGAGCTCCAAACTCTTAGTTCCTGTGATGTGGAAGGGATAACTTTATTTCTTATTCACAAAAAAATACTAAAATTACAATGACAAAAAAAAACAAAGAGATTCATAGTTCACAATGACAAGATTTAAGCAATCAGAAATATCACTTATAACTACTTGGTAGAAACTGCTGCATTTCACCTTGGCTATACTGTATAAATGTAACGTTCAGACTTGATACATTTGCATAAGACTTTTTTTATTGGTGAAAAGAATGATTACTTGGCACTTCCCACCTACACGATGGGCAGAAAGATGGAAAAAAGGAACATTTTTCTTGGTTTATGTTTTGAGAGAGATCCCTGGAGGGGTAGAAAAGACTTTGGAAAGTAATGGATATATAAAGGAACCAATGCTTCAATATTCCAACCAGTTTGTCTCCCTAGAGAGAGGGAACTCTCTCCTTAGGTAAGATGAGAGACTCAGCTGAGCAGAGATAATATACACTACAGGTGGGAGAGTTCATTTACTCTGTGTATAGTCTGATATATTCTAAATGTATACCTTCTATGATTTCTGTTTGCTATCCTCGTAGAAAAATGAGTTTATTCCCTATTCACAATGGTCTTTTGTATAACCAGAATTGGTGGTCTTTAGATATAGCTTGGGGCACTCTTTCCCCTTTAAGGGATACTGATTTGAATCCAAAATTTCATTTCTTCTACAATAATAGTACTTAGGGAGCGGATATAATTCCAGTCCGGCATCACAATAGAGCAACCAAACTCATGGCCCCAGTTTACTTCTCCCCTCCAGGCAGGAACAAAGTCTCCCCTTGAGAGAAATTCAAGATTCCAGAAATATGCTTGCTCTCAAGCCACATTTAGACAAGCCATGTGGACATATACTTAATCTGCATGAATGACATACACCTTACACAAACAACTCTGCATCTTATGCTAAATCAGTCCAGGGTATAGGGTCATTGTTCTGATAGTAGTCACTTTCTCTGAAGACAAAACTCAGTCTCATCACCTAGGTGATGAACCCAGAACTTCGGGACTTACATACTCACGAAATTAACTCCAATGCTGGAGATGTTCATCTCCAGAGTTTGATTAGTCATCTATTCAGGAAAGAAAAAATAAAGCAAAGATAAAGCAAAAAACAAAGCTAGGTTCTTAAGCTTACTCAGATGAGTCAGTTGCTCTAGCAATCACCATGATGTCCAGATTTGGGGAGAAAGAGCCCAAACTCTTCCCCCAACTTTAGTGAAAACTTACCACTAATGGCCAGTTAAAAGAAGAGCAAATCTGCTGTTTTTAAAAAACTGACTCGTCATCCTGCACCCCTGAATTAGGCTGAGGATTGGGGAGGAAGAACCAAGGTGATGAGGTCCTGAGTCACTGGAGTTGGCAGAGAATGCCAATGATAAAATTGAATGTCAATTAAAATGAATGTCAATGATAAAATTACTCCTGAGACAAGCAGGGAAAGGTACTGATGGGAATCAGTTCAATCTTATAGTCCCACCCTTTGTGGATATCATTGATGTGTCTAGTCAGAAATCCATGTCAAACCCCCAAGGCTAAATATCCCCTATAAATCTGTCCATGACCCATGCCATCTTCGCTGACTCCCTTTTGGATTAGCCCACCATAGTGTTCTGCTCATGGTATCTTCCCCTTCTCCTTCCCCCATGCTTCATTGCATATTTCTCCTTCTTGTAGCTAACTAGCTTTTTTAGGATGCTAAACTCCTCTATGGACTTAGCTTGCCAATTAAGGACATACTCCCACTTTATGGCACATTCCCTTTCTTCTGGTTAATTATGAGTTTCACTAGGAAACTTGTCCTTTCCATTGTTAATTGTTAAAACCCCTTTCCTTACTAACTATATGCTCTCCCAATCTATTTCAAATTTATCACTCCTGGTGTTTATTATACCTCTTCATTTTGTCTGTAATCTATTCTTATGAAGAAACCTATCTTTTGCCGAAGAGAATGGCTGTTGTGAATTCTTTGCATGACTGAACCCCAACATTTGGTAACAAACCCCAACATTTGATGCCAAATAATCATCATTTGGTGCCAGAACATCAATCTCATCACTTGCTGCTGTACCTCAAACACATCAAAGGGACGACCCATGTTTTTCTATTTTATGACAAACTACCAAGTCTTCAGCAACGAGCCTTCATATATATGGCCACAAGCAAGAGGAAAGTTCTATGCATTCTCTGTGCAAATCCTCCTTACAAAATGAATGGCTTTTGCTTACCATCTAGGGGAGAAGGTGGGAGAAAGGAGGGGAAAATCTGAAACACAAGGCTATTAAAGGGTGAATGTTGAAAAATTATCCCTGCATATGTTTTGAAAATAAAAAGCTTTAAAAAATATAAATGGATGGCTTGCAGATAGGGAACTTATTTCTTTCTATATAGAAATAAAAATGATACATTTTTAAAAAGGAGAATTGAGGATTTTGGACCTGACTCAATGCAGTAGAAAGTCATACTACAAATCTCAAGATGGGCAGGGAAGGGAAAACAAGAAGAGAAATGGGGTCATCCAAGCAGAGGGGAGGGAGACAAGAGAAAAGCACTGAAAGCAGAATTGAGGATCAACTGAGATGCATTGGTGATGAAGGCAGAAGGTCCAGGAACATGAAGACTAAAATATGATAGACTAGGAAAAGGGGGATTGGTGGTTATATGAGATGAGAGGAAGAGGTCACACTAGAAGAAGATCCAGGATAACCTTGTGATTTAAAGAATCTCTCTTAAACGGGGGATTTCATGACAACTGTTTAGTATCTCATGCAACTTTTGAAACTGACTCCCACCAGATTTTCTTGCATTAGTTATCAGTGTGATAACTGTTTTGGTTATCATTATCAAAGTCGGCATAGGTGACAGAGAGCTGATGCAGTGGGGTAGAGCCCTAAAACTGGAGTCAGGAAGACAAATTCAGCCCCAGGCAATTAGTAGCTGTGTGACCCTGAGCAAGTCACTTAACCCTATTTGTCTTAGTTTCCTTATCTGTAAAATGAGCTAGAAAAGGAAATGACAAGAAAACTCAAAATGAGATCACAGAGTTGGACATAAAAGTGATTATAAATAACAAAATAGGAATAGTAATAGCATTCCCCCTTCCAGAATCATTATAAGGATTGAATGAAATAATAATTGTTAAGCTCTTGATTCAGTACCTGGCACATAGTAAATGCTATAGATATGTTAGCTTTTATAGTTTTAGAGATGTTGAGCAAAAATGGAGTACGTATGATCTGCAAAGTGAAAGATACAAGTAATAACAACAATATGTAATAGAGAATGCTTAGGAGGTTCTTTGTAGTTTACACACATTCTCTCCTTTAATCCTGACAACAGCCCCCTGGAGTATGTAGTACAAGTATTATTATATCCTTTCTACAAACAAAGAAATAATGTCACAGAATTTAGTGATTTTCCTGAGGTCACACGGCTACTTTGGCCGAGTCAGAACACCAATCCTAGTGTCAAATCTGGTGCCCTTTTCATTATACCACAGCTGCCTCTTAATATAACATATCATTCCCATAAACTCATCTCTTATGGGAAAGGAATCCTTTGGTTTTTTATTTAGCTTTCACAAAGGAATATTTACTTCAAAAACATAGGAAAACAATTGGATGGTGCAGTGAATAGAGCACTAGACCTGGAGGCAAGAAGACTCATCTTCCTAAATTTCATTCTGGCCTTATTAGTTATTTGATCCTACTCAAGTCACTTAATGCTCTTTGCCTGTTTCCTCATTTGCAAAATAAGCAGGAAAAGGAAATGGCAAACCACCCCAATATCTCTGCCAAGAATACATCACAAGGAGTTGGACATAATAAATAATGACTGAACAAGATAGTAAATAAAAGCAAACATGGAAACTTTCTCCTCCAACACCTGGAGTCCATAATGCCTCCCCTACCCCCATATCAGGGGAGAGGAGAATTAGGCTCATAGTTTAGCTCAATTCCTTTATGACATTATTCTCATTGAGTTTCAAGTATAGTGTTTCCCCAAGGCTGATGTAGGATATGGATCCTTCAGATATGGATTATTATTATTATTATTAATTATAATTACTATAAATTAGCATTTATATAGTACTTATTATATAGTTGAACCTGTGGCAGAGCATTCCACGCTCCTATTGATCAGACATAACTAGTGATATCCTTTTGGTCCTCTTTGAGAACAAAGGACAACAACCAATTATATAGTACTTTCAGGTTTGCAAAGCACTCGTGTCATCTCATTGGATCCTCACAACAACTAAGGGAGCTCAGTGCTAATATTATCCCCATTTAACAGATAAAGAAACTGGGAAAGATAGACATTAAGTGACTTGCTCCCAGTCTGAACTTCCCAATTCCATGCTCTATCCACTCAGCTGTCTTTGGTTTTTGTGCATCTCTATATACCAATGCATGTATATATTCACCTATATATATATATATATATATTCATACACACATGTATGTACACACACATATTTGATTTAGAGCTGGAAGGAGGGACTTTAGAAATCACCTTCTCCAGTTCTCCAAATTTTTTATATATCATGGATTCCTTCAGCAGGTTAGTAAAGCCTTGAGATCCCCTTCTCAATATATTGTTTTTAAATGAATGAAATAAAATATATAGGTTTACAAGGGAAACCAATTATGTTGAACTACAGTTATCATTTAAAAAAATCCTCAGGTTAAGAACCCCTCATTTAGTCCAATCTCTTCAAATGGGGAAACAGGCCTGGGGAGATTAAATCACTTACCCAAAATAGGTAGGAAACGCCAGAAGATTTGAATCTGTCTGTTGACTCTAGAACCTCTTTCCAGTGTACCATATTGTTTCCACCTTAGTATAAATTTATTTTTATACCTTTACCTCCATTTATGTGTGTATAGGCATTTAGATACATATATGTTTGCATGTATGTAAGTATTCATGCATATATATGTATATATATATACAGAGGTGCATATATGAATATAGGCACACATGCATCCTTTTATTTTTATATATATACATGTGTATTTAGGGCTGGCTCTTTAAATTGAAGATAATGACACTGGAAATTATTCTAAGCTTTTCAAAGACATAAATGACCAAACTGCCTCCTGGCTCTTGAATTATGTTACCCAGAAAGAACTTAATAGCATGTTATTATCACTTCTCCTCACTGACAGGATTTCAGGACTGAGCAGACAAACAAGGAGTGCCTTTATAATCACCAGCACACTCACCTCTGCAGAATCCCACCACTGCTAATTCCAGGTAAGTTAGTCAGAGAGAGAGAGAGCCCAAGGCCACGAATTTGAATTAGTGTCTCAGTAATTACTGGGGTTACAGCTGATTGTCACCATCTGAAAGAAGATTAGTCAGATTCCTAGGATATTTGGAACCGCAACCTGGGGCCAGTAGTAGAGCCAGATGTGAGGAAGTTTCAGGGAACAAATTAAATTTTTTTTCTCATTTTACCATCTGTTGGGTGAGAAAAGAGCTTTGTTAATCCTCTACTTTTCTTTTTGTTTAGAACTTGATTTCATCAGTGTATGTGTATGTGTGTGTAGGTAGCTGGGGGCAGGAGTTCCAGAGTTGAGCTTTCCCTCTATAGGTGCAACATCAATCAATCAATAAACATTTATTAAATACCTACTATATATCAGGCACTCTGCTAAGCACTGCAGATTCAAAAGGCAAAAAGACAGTTTCTGCCCTATTATATATATGTGTGTGTGTGTGTATAATTATATATATATATATACACACACACACACATATATATATTATTACATATTAGGCAGTTTCTGCTGTGTATATTATATATACATATATATATATATATATCAAACATACAAACAAATATACGTAAACAAACTCTACACAGGATAAATAGGAAATAATTAACAGAAGGAAGACACTGGAATTAAGAAGTGTTAGGGAAGACTTCCTAAAGAAGATGAAATTTTAATTGGAACTTCAAGGAAACCAGGGACACCACTGGGCAGATAAGGAGAAAGGAGTGTTCCATGCATGGAGGACAGTCAGAAAAAATTCCCAGAACCAAGAAATAACTGAGGAGTTCTCCTTCAAGTAACAGCCAGGAGACAGTGTCACTAGAGTGGTTCCTTCTGGGGAGTAAGATATAAGAAGACTGGAAAGATAGGAGGGAGGCAAATTATGAAATGCCAAACAGATCATTTTGAATTTGGTCTTGGAGATGATAGGGAACCACTTGGCCATAAGGTGATAAACCATTTTTTGCCATAGCAGCTCACAAAGATGATCATCAACTATGGAATGGAGGTAAGGGGAAGAGGTTGTGAGCTGTTAGTAGAATGAGTGCCTACATTGATGAAAGCATTGATCTTCAGAAATAAGTAATTAGCAATTAATCTGTGGCTTAGAGTTTTAGAGGTTTATCTGGGGCACCTGGAGATTAAATGATTTGCCCACAATTACACAGATGAGATAGATAGAAAGAGAGACCCAGGACTTTGAATGCAGAACTTCCCAACATTTGGGTCTGCTCTCTACTAGACCAGGGCTTCTTAAAGTTTTTCCACTTGTGATCCATTTTTGTTTGAAAAATTTTTAGGTATATAAAATAGGTATATAAATCAAACATTTTCTGATTAAAAAATGATAACTATGACTCTCACATTCAGTTACAAGACCCCACAGAAGATCTCAAACTATAGTTTAAGAAGCTGGGTGCTAGACCACAATGTCTCTGCTTTATTGACCTTAAAATATTGCATATAAATATGTGTTGTTTTTCTTATTATTAAGATTTAGGTGACTACTGTCTCACTCTAGCAAATTAAACCCATAATATCTTCCTAGACAGTGTAAATGGTTAGTGGTTAGTGAGATATCTTGTTAGTCCAAAGTTAAGTGGCTAGGGGGCAGGTAGCTAGGTGGTCCAGTAGATAGAGTATTGACGCTGGAGACAGAAGGATCTGAGTTCAAATGTGACCTTAATAGCTGTGTGACCCTGGGCAAGTCACTTAACCAAATGCCTCTGAGAGAGAGATAAAGTTAAATGGTTAGGTCCAAAATTATTAATGCTCTGGAAAATTTTATATTTTATTAGTAAGTCAATAAGCTTTTATTAAGCATCTACTATGTTCCAAGCACTGTTCTAAATGCTGAAAAGAAAGCTATATAACATTCTCTATTTTCAAGAAGCTCACAATCTAAAGGGAGCAGAAACATAGGGGAAAAAATACCCACATATGAGGAGGATAAATACAGGATAATTAAAGATAAGCAATAAATAGAAAGCATTACTTTTAAAGATCAATGGTTTTTTTATAATTAAAACTTTTAATTTGCAAAACATATGTATGGGTAATTCTTCAACATTAACCCTTACAAAGCTTTCTGTTACAAATTTTCTCCCCCTACTCCCCACCCCTCCTCTAGATGGCAGGAAATCCACTACATGTTAATTATGTTAAAATATTTGACAAATCGAATATATGTATACATATTTCCACACTTACTGTTGTGCAAGAAAAATTGTATCTACAAGAAAAAAAAATCAGAGAAAGGAAACACAATGCAAGCAAACATCAATAGAGAGCATGAACATGTTATGTTGTAGTCCACATTTCATATCCCTCTCTCTGGGTATATATGGCTTTCTTCGCTGAACAATTGGAACTGGTTTGAAACATTTCATTGTTGAAGAGAGCCATGTCCATCAGAACTGATCATCATATAGTATTGTTGCCATGTATAATGATCTCCTGGTTCTGTTCATTTCATTCAGCATCAGTCCATGCAAGTCTCTCCAGGACTCTCTGAAATCATCCTGCTGGTCATTTCTTACAGAACAATAATATTCCATAACATTCATATTCCATAATTTATTCAGCCATTCTCCAATTGATGGGCATCCATTCATTTTCCAGTTTCTAGCCACTACAAAAAGGGCTGCCACAAACATTCTTGCACATGTGGGGCCCTTTCCTTCCTTTATGATTTCTTTGGGATATAAGCCCAGTAGAAAGACTGCTGGGCCAAAGGGTATGCAGAGTTTGATAACTTTTTGAGCATAGTTCCAAATTGCTCTCCAGAATGGTTGGATTCGTTCACAGTTCCACCAACAATGTTTCAGTGTCCCAGTTTTCCCACATCCCCTCCAACATTTGTCATTATTTTTTCCTGTTATCTTAGCCAATCTGACAGATGTGTAGTGTTATCTCAGAGTTGTCTTAATTTGCATTTCTCTGATCAATAGTGATTTGGAGCACCTTTTCATATGACTAGAAATAGTTTCAATTTCTTCACCTGAAAATTGTCTATTCATATCCTTTGACCATTTATCAATTGGAGAATGGTTTTTGAATTCTTATAAATTTGGGTCAATTCTCCATATATTTTAGAAATGAGGCCTTTAACAGAACCTTTGAATATAAAAATGTTTTCCCAGTATATGCATCCCTTCTAATCTTGTCTCTATTAGTTTTGTTTGTACAAAAACTTTTTAGCTTGATATGATCAAAGTTATCTATTTTGAAATTGATAATGATCTCTAATTCTTCTTTGTTTACAAATTCCTTCCTCCTCCACAGATCTGAGAGGTAAACTATCCTATGTTCTTCTTATTTGTTTATAGTATTCTTTTTTTTTTTCTTTTTGCTGAGGCAATTGGGGTTAAGTGACTTGCCCAGGGTCACACAGCTAGGGAATGTTAAGTGTCTGAGACCAGATTTGAACTCAGATCCTCCTGACTTCAGAGCTGGTGCTTTATCCACTGCACCATCTAGCTGCCCCCTCCCTTGAAATTCTTGACCTTTTGTTCTTCCAGATGAATTTTGTTGTTATTTTTTCTAGGTCAGTAAAATAATTTCTTGGGAGTTTGATTGGTATTGCACTAAATAAATAGATCAGTATAGGTTGTATTGTCATCTTTATCATATTCACTTGACCTATACAAGAGCACTTGATATTTTTCCAATTGTTTAGATCTGACTTTATTTGTGTGGAAAGTGTTTTGTAGTTTTGTTCATATAGTTTTTTTTTTAAAGCTTTTTATTTGCATAACACATGTATGGGTAGTTCTTCAACATTGATTCTTACAAAGCTTTCCTTTATAAATTTCCCCCCTACTCCCCACCCCTCCCCTAGATGGCAGGATATCCACTACATGTTAATTATATTAAAATACTTGACAAGTCGAATATATGTATATATATTTCCATACTTATCTTGCTGTGCAAGAAAAATCGTATCTACATGAACAAAAAAAATCAGAAAAAGGAAACACAATGCAAGCAAACATCAATAGAGAGCATGAAAACGATATGTTGTAGTCCATATTTCGTATCCCTCTCTCTGGGTGTATATGGCTTTCTTCACTGTCCAGTTGGAACTGGTTTGAAACATTTCATTGTTGAAGAGAGCCATGTCCATCAGAATTGATCATCATATAATACTGTTGTTGCCGTGTATCATGATCTCCTGGTTCTGCTCATTTCACTCAGTATCAGTTTATACAACTCCAGGCCTCTCTGAAATCATCCTGCTGGTCGTTTCTTTAGAACAATAATATTCCATAACATTCACATACCATAATTTATTCAGCCATTCTCCAGTTGATGGGCATCCATTCAGTTTCCAGTTTCTAGCCACTACAAAAAGGGCTGCCACAAATATTCTCGCACTTTCCTTCCTTTAAGATCTCTTTGGGATATAAGCCCAGTAGAAACACTGCTGGATCAAAGGGTATGCACAGTTTGATAACTTTTTGAGCATAGCTCCAAATTGCTCTCCAGAATGGCTGGATCCGTTCACAGTTCCACCAATAATGAATCAGTGTCCCAGCCTTCCCACATCCCCTCCAGCATTCGTCATTATCTTTTCCTGTCATTTTAGCCAATCTGACAGGTGTGTAGTGGTACCTCAGAGTTGTCTTAATTTGCATTTCTCTGATTAATAGTGACTTGGAGCAACTTTTCATATGACTAGAAATGGTTTTAATGGCATCATCTGAAAATTGTCTGTTCATATCCCTTGACCATTTATCTATTGGAGAGTGGCTTGAATTCTTATAAATATGAGACAATTCTCTATATATTTTAGAAATGAGGCCTTTATCAGAACCATTAAATGTGAAGATGATTTCCCAATTTGATGCTTCCCTCCTAATCTTGTCTGCATTAGTTTTGTTTGTACAGAAACTTTTTTTTTTTTTTTTTTTTGCTGAGGCAATTGGGGTTAAGTGACTTGGCCAGGGTAACACAGCTAGGAAGTGTCTGAGGCCAGATTTGAACTCAGGTCCTCCTGACTTCAGGGCTGGTGCTTTCTCCACTGCGCCACCTAGCTGCCCCTGTACAGAAACTTTTTAAGTTAATATAGTCAAAATTATCTATCTGGTGTTCAATTAAGAGTTCCAGATCTTCTTTGGACATAAATTTATTCCATCTCCACAGGTCTGAGAGGTAAACTATCCTATGTTCCTCCAATTTCCTTACAATATCACTCTTTATATCTAGAACATGAATCCATTTAGATCTTATCTTGGTATGTGGTGTTAGGTATGGGTCAAGCCCTAATTTCTTCCACACTGGTTTCCAATTTTCCCAGCAGTTTTTGTCAAATAGTGAGTACTTATCCCAGAAGCTGGGGTCTTTGGGTTTATCAAACACTAAATTGCTATAGTTATTGCCTAATTTGTCCTGAGATCCTATCCTATGTCACTGATCGACTACTCTATTTCTCAGCCAGTACCAAATGGTTTTAATGACTGCTGCTTTGTAATATAGTTTTAGACCTGGTACAGCAAGGCCACCTTCATCAGCCTTTTTTTTTTTTTCATTAATTCCCTTGAAATTCTTGACCTTCTGTTCTTCAAAATGAACTTTGCTACTATTTTTTCTAGATCTGTAAAATAATTTCTTGGGAGTTTGATTGCTTTGACACTAAATAAGTAAATTAGTTTGGGTAGTATTGTCATTTTTATTATATTCGCTCGGCCTACCCATGAGCACTTGATATTTTTCCAATTGACTAGGTCTGACTTCATTTGTGTGGAAAGTGTTCTGTAGTTTAGTTCATATAGTTCCTGACTTTTCCTTGGCAGATTGATTCCCAAATATTTTATACTATTGACAGTTATTTTATTTATTTTTTTTTATTAAAGCTTTTTATTTGTATAACATATGTATGGGTAGTTCATTTTAAATGGAATTTCTCTTTGTATCTCTTGCTGTTGGATTTTGTTAGTGATGTATACAAATGCTGATTATTTATGAGGAATTATTTTGTATCCTGCAACTTTGCTAAAGTTGTGGATTATTTCTATATAGTTTTTTAGTTGATTCTCTAGGGTTCTCTAAGTATATCATCATATCATCTGCAAAGAGTGATAATTTGATTTTCTCATGACCTATTCTAATTCCTTTAATCTCTTTTTCTTCTCTTATTACCAAAGCTAGCATTTCTAATACAATATTGAATAGTAATGGTGATAGTGTAGTTTCCTTATTTGAAAAATAAAGAGGTTGTACTGGATGACTTTTGCCCTAACCCTATAATTTTATTTACTCTCTCAGTGTTCAAGGCAACTCTCTAAGACTAAAATAATAACTAGCACTGATATAGTGCTTTCAAGTCTTCAAAACTTTTTATAAATATTGTCTCATTCTATCCTTACTACCCTGGAAGATAGATGCTATTATTATCCCCATTTTACAGATGAAATAAATGAGGTTAAGTTCCTTAAGTGACTTGCTCAAAATCACACAGTTAGGAAGTAGCAGAGGCAAGATTTGAACTCAGATTTTCCTGATTCCAAGTCAATCATGATATCTACTGCAGCACCTAGCTATCCAGGAGTATTGCATAACAGTTGCTGATTTGCATTGGAACAGGTTAGTCTCTTCAATTACTAAATCATAGATCTGAGCAAAATAAAGAACTCAAGTAATCTTAGCAATAAAGATGTCACCTAAATTACATGTTAGATGGGGAATTGATTATGAGAAATTGGAAATAGAGCCATTTATTAGTTCTTAACTTCCTTCCCAGTACTCATGACTCTTGCAGTACAGAGTATTTTGTATACTTCATGAAGAAAATATAGTATCTCCCCTCTAAGTTCACTCTCCAAACCTTGAGTCACACAGATGGAATAAGCCACCAGAAGGTAATCAACTACCTCTTCCTTCAAGTTCTAACATCCACTAAAGGCCTGAGATTTCCGCTCCCTATCCACAAAGCCAGTAACAGTCAATTGGTGGAAATTATCTGGCTCTTAAAAAGAAATTTTTATTGAGAAGGTATAAGAGTAGATCTTTGCTTCTGACAAGTTGATCCACTGTTGGACTGTGTTCAGCAGGTTTCCTCATCTGGGCTGGTTTTTTTCCTGGGCTCAACTACAGTTATTACTGGTTCTGGTGATCTTTGCTGTCTTACTTTGATTGTTTAAGAAACTTCTGACCTTTCTAAGATTACCAGGTCCTAACTTTGTTCATTTTATTAATGGAGAGTCATCCCCTAAGATCTGGAAAGAAGAAATACAATGGAAAGAGGTGCTATGCGCTTAGGGAACATGGCAACCAAATGGTATAGAGAGCATTACATTAGCTAGAAATAGATAAATATACATATACATATTCATAGTACATATAGACATACACACACACATATATATATATGCACATACATATGTATGTGTTTAGTTTTCTCCTTCATATGTATGTGTGTGTGTTATCTTTTTTTCCTAAAGCCTCCTCCTTTTCTAACTTTTCTTTTACTATTGAGGACATTATCATCCTCCTAATGATCCAGGCTCAAAACCTAGACATTCTTGATTTCTCATTCTCTCTCACTCCATATATCCAATCAGTTGCCAAGTTCTGTCAAGTCTATCTTCATTACATGTCTTGGATATGTCTCCATCTCTTTTCTGACACTGCCACCACTCCAATGCACTCCTTTATCTATCTATCTATCTATCTATCTATCTATCTATCTATCTATCTATCTATCTATCTATCTATCTATCTATCTAATCTATGAGACAGATGGACAGACAGATAGAAGAGCCTGCTTTTCCCTTACCTGGCAGCTAACAGTAATTTTCCTCACCTGAAGTCCACTAGTGAGAATCTTTTGTATGCACACAGAATTCTGCTATGAAATAATTAGAAGACTTTCTTTTCCTGCAGTACCATCTCCTGAGTCACTTATGGCTAAAAGTAAGCCTCCAAATGTTAGACTGAAACCAGTGAGAGAATATTGCAAATATTTTGGATAACCCATATGGCATATCTGCCCAGACATCTTTGACCAGTACTTTCATTACTTAAGCATTCATTACAGTTTTATTTGGTGCTTGGGATGTAACACTCCAAGGAAGTAATTCAGTGCATACTTTATATCCAATTCAACTTTTTTCATCCTTTATAGAACATGAATGTTCATTGAGTATGAAACTCAGTCCTCCTAAATAAATACAAGCTTTGTATCATTCTTTTCTTTGACTTGCCTACTTTGTCTCAGTTACTCAGCATCAACATCCTGTTCAGTTATGTGTGTTGTCGCTTGGGTTATGCTGGTAAATATTTCAAAATCAATTTTTGGAAAAAATGTATATCTGACCCATTTTTAAGTTTAATTTGTATTATTAACATTTTTCTCCATCATTCTCCTAAGTCTAAATAACTGATTAAAAAAAAAAAAACCAAATCCTGATATATAGTGCTTGCCAATTTCTTAATATAAATGCTTACACTGAAAATTTGACAGTTAGCTGTTGTAAGCCCGTTCAAGCTGGCTCCAGTATGCTTCTGGTTCCAGCCCATTTCCCTTGCAAATATTGTTTCCAGCTAAGTGGTGCATGTTGTTTATCTATACATTTCTTAAAATTAAACTTCCCTGTAAATAGGCATTTCTTAGGCCAATTACAGAATATTGCTTATCGATTGCTTTCTTTGATATATTTCTAATGGAAAAATCCATTTATGTTCAATGGAGCTTGAGGTCTCCTTATTCCTTATCTTAATACCATTGGCTTTCAGGTCATGGGGAAAATTAGGAGCTAAAGGGTAAAGCTAGAATTATATTTGTTTTAGGAAGAATATCTTCAGTACATTCTGTCCAGCAATGAGTACATGGTGAATTTACAGTAGTTAGAAGGTTAAATTCTGCCACCCTTTGTAACTATGGGTTAGTAACTTCTATGAAACTCAGTTTTTTCATTTATAGAATCGGGGTTGGATTAGATGATGTAAAATCTATTCTAGTTATAAATTTATGATTCTACCCAACACCTGTTTCTTTTTAGGACTGTCTTCTCAAGTGATTCTCCAGTGCCTCTCAAGAGAAAGTCTTTTTAAAAAATCCCTGAAACAATTTCCAATAGTCTTATTGCTATCTTACTTTGATTGTTTAAGAAACTTCTGACCTTTCTAAGATTACCACTCAATACCACTCAAAAGTATGAAATGTTCCTTTAGGATGATTTTTTAGACTATCCTAAAATCACAGGTTTGTGGGCATGATAATCAGTATTAGCAAATACAAAATTACAAACATTCTACAAACAACATATCTGAAACTGAACTCAGTATCTTTCCCCCCAAAATTTCCCTTCTTCTGAATTTTCCTACCCCTGCTGAGGACACCATCTTTCTTCCAGTAACTCAGGCTCAAAACCTAGTCATTCTTGATTTCTCATTTTCCCTCATACTACATATGTAATCATTTGCCAAGTTTTGTCAATTTTACATTCATTTTAAGTCTAGGGTATGTCTCCATCTCTCTTCCATCACCACCCTGGTACAGTGCCTCACCACTTCATGCCTGGATTGTTGCAATAGATTTATGGCTGGTGACCCTACCTCTGGTCTTTCTCCACTCTAGTACATCCTCCAATCAGCTGTCAAACTGATCTTTCTAAAGCACAGATCTGATCATGTCATTTTATTCAATCATGTCTAGGATCAAATATATTTAAGGGACCTTTCACTCTGCTTTACTTCCCTGTCTCTGAGGAGAGCAGAATAGCTAGCCTCTGACCACTATTTCCTGCTCCTTCTGACAGGAATCAAAGTCTCCATTGAAGAAAGAAGAGATTCTAGAGACATCTTTTCATTCCTCCCTTACAACCACATTTAGATAAATCTATGTAGACACATGTAACCCACAAAGACAAAACATAGAATATATATTCCTTCAATGGTCTCATTTTTTTTCTGTGGAATATGAAGCAAGGTCCCTGTTTCAGAAGGTGAACAGAGGGAGTATATAGTGAGAGGCTCAAGGAGTGATGACAAGATTTTGAATAGCCCCTGTGGAGATTGAAACACTAGTAGTCCAAGTGAAAGGTAAAGGAAGCCTGAAGTAGGAAGGGTAACTATATGAGCAGAGAGGAGACAGATACAAGAGATGTAGAATGGAAAATAATTGTGCTAAAAGAAATAATGAGCAACATGATTTTTTTTCTGATTTTTCTTGTATAACCTGACAAATATGGAAATATGTTTTAAAGAATTGCACTTATTTTACCTATATCAGATTACTTGCTGCCTTGGAGAGGGGGAAAGTAAGGAATGGAGGAGGAAGAATTTGGAACACAAAGTCTTATAAAAATGAATGTTGAGACTCATAGGATGATTTCAGTGAGGCCTGAAGAGTCTTAAGTGAACTGATGCTAAGTGAAATGAGTAGAAGCAGGAGATCATCATACATGGCAACAACAAGACTATATGATGATCAATTCTGGTGGGCATGGCTCTCTTCAAAATGAAATGATTCAAACCAGTTCCAATTGTTCAGTGATGAAGAAAGCCATCTACACCTAGAGAGAGGACTATGGGAAATGATTGTGGTTCACAATATAGCATTTAACATGTATTAGAGTACTTGCCATTTAGGGGAAGAGGGAGGGGGAAAGGGAGAAAATTTGAAACAGAAGATTTTGCAAGGGTCAATGTTGAAAAATTACCCATGCATATGTTTTGTAAATAAAAATGCTTTAATAAAAAACAATAAAATAAAACCTCTAAACCACAAAAAAATGAATGTTGAAAACTATTTTTACATGTATTTGGCTAAAATATTTTCAAAATGGTGCTTTATTTTTCCAAATATATATAAAGGTAGTTTTCAACATTCATTTTTGTAAAACTTTGTGGTCCAAATTGTCCTCCCTTCCTTCTTTCTTTCCCCTCTCCCCAAGACAGCAAGCAATCTGACAAATCAGATCAAAAGGGGAAAAAAACACAAGAAAGAAAAAAACAACAAAAAAAATGAAATACTATGCTTTGACCTACATTCAGTCTCCATGGTTCCATGCATCCAGATGGCATAAAATCATATCTATCCACTCTCCTACATATTGTTAGTTTAGGGGAAATACTTTTTATGTTCAAGCTGAGCTCTTCATTGTCATTCTTTAATGGAGAAGGCAAGCTCCAAGCTATGTATCTTAGCATTTATGCCTCACAGTCCTCAGATCATCTCATACCTGTAGCAGGCATCCTTTGGAAGAGTCTACCTCTTTTGTCATTGAAGTTTCTTCCTAGCTTTAGGGACAGAATTTTAGATCTGGAAAAGACCTCAGTGACAAATGATAACAGCTCCACTTCTCCTCCATTTTACTTTTGATATGACAGCCAAGTTACATAGCAAGAGCAAACATGAGGGGGTTGGACCACAGGTTTAATTATATTGTCTTTTCCTCAAACATCCCTTTTCCAAATTTTCCTTTTGCTGTTGAGGGCAACATCAGTCATTTAGGATCACAACTTTGGTCTTACCTCTGTCCCCTCATTCTCCCTCACCCCATACATACAATCAGTTGCCAAATCGTGTCATTTTTATTTCTACAACATCTCTTATATCTTCTTCTCTCTGCTCACACAGTCCCTTCAGCCCTTCTTTACATCTCACTTAGACTACTGTAATAACCTCCTAATTAGTTCAGTATCTCACTTTCTACAATAGCTAATCAAAAACTTGTTATCTTTGCTCAAATTTCTACAGCACTCCAAACCACACACCACACTTTCTGCTCACCCTCCAAATCAAGAATTTTGCCTGTTATTTCACAGAAAAAAATGGAGACTATTCACCTTGATCTTCCTCCTTTCTTCATCTCACAGAACTCTGATGTCTTCCTCTATCTTTTCCCTTACTCTAGTCTCAGAAGAAGATGACCCTTCTCATTGATTGACAAGGCAAGGGAAGTTCTCTAAATGCATGATTTCCACCCAATCCTGACTTCTCTAGAAGCTTGTCCCTACTTATTCCTACTCTTTCTCTTATCTTCAATTTCTACCTACTGACTCATTCTATTCTGCCTACAAGCATGTTATCCAATCATACCTAGTAGCTATTATTTTGTATTTCTTCTCCTCTTTATGGCTAAATTTTTAAGAAGAAAGGGATCTACTGTCAGTGGTAATTTCTATTTTCTTTTCTCTCAATCTCTCCTAAGCCCCTTGCAGTCTTCATGTCCAACATCATCATTCAAATAGTAAGTACTTATCCCAGAAACTGGGATCTTTGAGTTTATCAAACCCTAGATTACTACAGTCATTGATTATTGTGTCTTGTGAACCTAACCTATTCCACTGATCGACTACACTATTTCTTAATCAGTATCAAATGGTTTTGGGCCATGGAGAGTCAGACACAACTAAAAAATGACTGGACAACAACACTTCCAACTCAATATATCTAAAAGAATTCACTTTTATTCAGCAAATCTTTCCCTTTCCAAACTTCTCTGTAACTGTCAAGGGCATCACCATTCTTTCAGTCATCGAGGTCCACAACCTCAGTATTTTCCTAGACTCTTCATTCTCACTCATTCCACATATGAAATACATTAACAAATCTTGTTTCTATCTTTACAACATCTTTTCTATGTATCCTTCTTTCTCCACTTATACAGCCCAATCTTGGTTCAAGCCCTCATGATTTTTCATTTGGACTATGATAATAAATAACTTTTTGGTTGGTCCCCCTGCCTCAAGTCTCTCCTCATGCCAATCCATTTTCCATTATGCTGCCAAGATTATTTTTTTAAAGTATAGATCTTACCATGTCACCCTGACCAAATGACCTAAGAGCCGAAGCAGCTCTGCTGCTGTTATTAACTTTAAGATACCCAGAGAGTTCACCAGATAACAAAACAAAAGAAAAACAAAGAAATAAAAGTGGTTATAAGCAAAAAAAAAAAAAAGCTTTTTTTATTCCTTTGGAAGAGGGAAAGTAGACTAATGTTCTGGGAACCTCCCATTAGGGGGTCTGCTTTAGTGTAGGTAAAACTCAATACATATAGTAGTGGCTCTGCAGTGAATTGTAGCTCTGAAAATGAGAGAGTTAACAACAACAATAAGCCACATTTGATTGATAGTTGGATTTCATGAGCAGAACAGAACAGAGAGCAGAACTACAGATGCTTGTCTAAGCTCAGGTACCACCTAGGACTGGGTAAAAAATAATTCAGGAAAGCCTGGAAAGACTTACATGAACTGTTGCTGACTAGGGTGAACAGAACCAGAAGAACATTGTACACAATAACAGCAAGATGATGTGATGATCAACTGTGATGGACTTGGCTCCTTTCAACAATGCAGTGATTCAAGGCAATTCCAGTAGAATTGGGCTAGGAAATGCTATCAACATCAAGAGAGAGAACTGAGGAGACTAAATGTAGATTGAAGCATAGCATTTTCACCTGTTTGTATTTTTTCCCTTTTGGTCTGATTTTTTTCTTGCACAATCTGACAAATATGAAAATATGTTTAAAAGGACAGCACATATTTAACCTATATCAGATTGTTTGCTGACTTGGGGAAGGGAAAGGTGAGGGAAGGAGGAGAAAAAAATTAGAACACAAAGTTTTACAAAAATGAATATTGAGAACTATCTTTACAAGTATTTGGAAAAATAAAATCCTATTGAGAAAAAAAAAAAGAATAACAATTCTGGGATTTCACTGTGGCTGAGATTATCCAGAGGTGAGCACAAAGGATTATTGTTTTGTAAACCTCAAAGGTAGCTTGTTTGCTGGGTCTTTAGCTTTGGAAAACATAATAAAAGGAGCAAAGCAAGAAAAGAGAGGGTGGTCTTGGCCTGAGGATCTTGATAACCCCTACCTCCTGATAAATTCCAGTGATTCTCTTCTACCTCCAGGATCTAATGGGAAGTCCTTGGTTTGGCCTTTAAAACTCTTCATAAATTAGCCCTTTCATAACTTTCCAATCTTCTGACATTCTATGCCACATCATGCACACTATGATCCAACTGTTTCAGCCTTTTTATTTTTCCTTGAATACAATAATTTATGTCTCATCTTCATGACTTTGCAATAGTTGTTCTCATGCCTGGAGCTCTCTTCCTCCTAACCTCCACTTCTTAGTTTCTCTGGCTTTTTCAGTGACACAGCTCAGATCTCACCCTCCAAGCAGTTTTACTTGTCTCCCTAGTTGCTAATGCTTTTTACCTTTCAGATTATTTTATATATTCTCTCTACATATCTTGGATATACCTAAATATTTACTTGTTGCGTCCCTTATTAAAATATTACTTTGTGTGTGTGTGTGTTTGACTTTCTCTGTATCTCCAGAATATAGTATTGTGTCTGACAATGATTAGTCAAATCATTATTGACTAATAGACTGGTTGTCCTCCTTTACAGCTTTTATATGTCGTTTCAATTGTGTCTGACTCTTGGGTTTTCTTGACAAAGTACTTGAGTGGTTTGCCATTTCCTTCTCCAGTTCCTTTTACAGATTAGGAAACTGAGGCAAAGAAAGTTAAATGACTGATCCAGGGTCATATAGCTAGTACATATCTGAGGCCAGATTGGAATTCAGGAAGATGAATCTTCCTGATTCCTAGCCCAGCACTCTATCCACTGTAATACCTAACTGCCTACCTGCTGCTTAATAAATACTTGCATAATGATTGACTGTCATAACATTGCTTACTAATTTTGAGCTTATAGTTTCCTAAAACCTTAAAAACTTAAGAATAGAGTTTAGATTAAGCCTAACATTTTAATCTGTGGAGATCTCAGATCTTTATTCTATCACCTTGTTTGGCTAAGAATTCTTTCCAGACTATTGTTGAGAAAAGCACTTTCTCTTATTCTTTTCTAATTTTTGTTATGGTATTTATCTTTTATATTAAAAATTCTAGGGGGCAGCTAGGTGGTGCAGTGGATAGAGCACCAGCCCTGAAGTCAGGAGGACCATCTGTCCAAATCTGGTCTCAGACACTTAACACTTCCTAGCTGTGTGACCCTGGACAAGTCACTTAACCCCAATTGCCTTAGCAAAAAATAAATAAAAATAAAAAAATTCTTATCCATTTTATGGTATATGCTATTAAATATTGATTTAGACCAAATCTTATTAATCAAGTGACATGGATCAATAGATTTTAAGGATCCATGAACTTGGATGGGGGGGAAATTGCATCTTTATTGTCACTAAAATTTGGTTTTCTTTGTGGTCCTGTATATTCTTTTTTGTGTATTTAAAAACTTTCTAAGAACTTTCATAGGCTTCTCCAGACTGTCAGAGAATCCTTGACATAAAAGAGGTTAAATTGCCCTCTTTTAAACCTGATTTCTGTCAACCTACTTTTCAAGTCTTCCCTTTTAGTCAAGGTTAACTGGTGTAGAATGAAAGAGCCTCACATTTCAGGGTGCAATTCTTTAGGAAAAGGGAATTCTTTCTAAAGTCATTTCTGCTCTTGGATTTATCAACTATTGGGCCATTATTTTTTTATTATTATTATTTATATTTCTTGCTTATCTAATCTGTTCTACTTACCATTATTTAACTTGAACCAATTTTTTTTAAGTTTTATTTTAATAGTATATTATCTTTCCAATTACATGTTAAAATGGTTTTCAACATTCATTTTTGGAAAATTTTGAATTTCAAATTTTTTCTTCTTCCTTTACCTTTCCCCTTCCCAAACTAGCAAGCAATCTGATACAGATTATATAAGTACATTCAGTTTTAACATAATTCCATTTGAGTCATATTGAGAAAGAAAAATCAGAACAAAAGGGGAAAATCACAAAAAAGGAAAAAACAAAACCAAAAAAAGGTGAAAATATTATGCTTCAAATGCATTCAATCTCTATAGCTCTTTCTCTGGATGCAGATGATATTTTTTACCCAAAGTTTATAGGAATTGCCTTGGATCACTGAGTTGCTGAGAAGCTAAACCAAATAGTTTTGATGAGCTAGGAACTAAATTGTGATGAAATCACAATGAAATTGATAAAGACAACACCTGAACAAGGAAACTCCCTTTACCTCTCTTTGTACCTTCTCTTCAACTAATAGAGAATTATCTAAACCACTCAGAAGTTAAGTGACTTGCCCAGAGTAACACAGTCAGTATGTATGTGTCAGACAAAACTTAAACCCAAGTTTGTTTCCGAAGCTATGTCTCTATCTACTATGCCATGGAGTTTTGATGACTACTACTTTATAAAATAATTTGAGAATTAGCAACATTCTGCTCCCTTTGTTTATACTTTTTTCTCATTATTTCTGTTGAAATTCTAGACCTTTTGTTGCTTCAAATAAATTGTATTACTTTAAAAAATTGTTTAAGTATCCTTTTGGTACATAAATAATAAATCAAGAATTAAATTAAAATATTATCATATTTACAATGTTGGCATGGCCCAACTAGAAGCAATTAATATCTTGACAATTATCTAAATATTTATTTCTGTAAAAAGTATCTAATTATATTTATATAAATCTTTTTGTATATCTTAATAGGTTGGCTTCTAAATACTTAATGTTTCTGTAGTTATTTTGAAGGAAGTCTCTTACTATCGTGTCTTCCTTTTTGTTAATATTATGTAGAGATGCTGGTAATTTTTGTGGGTTTATTTTGTATTTTGCAACTTTCCTGATGTTGGAGAAGGAAATGGCAAACCCCTTCAGAATTTTTGCCAAGAAAACCCCAAATGGGTTTATGGAGAGTCAAATATGGTTAAACAACACTTTACTGATGCTATTATCTTGACTAATTTTTTCTCTAACTCACTGAGATTTTCTTCTCTCTTCTTTCTGTCTAGTATCTGGGGACTCCATCAAGAGATGCTACTTTTTTTTTTTTTTTTGGGTAAGAATCAGTCTCACAATTTCTGTTTATTATTTAAAAAAAACATTTTAGTCAGGTGATATTGAAAGATAAAATAAACATGACATGGAATCTGGAACATATGCAGGAAATACTTTCTTCATCATGGAATCCCAGGCCAAGAAAAAAAGTGGGAGAGGGAGACTGCTCCCTCTAGAACTTTCTACAACGCGTTCCAGCTGCCCTGCTAATTATCAGCCTGCAATGGTTTTAATTAATTATCACATCATTTCTGACTGGTCTGCTGCAGTCAGAGGTCCTAAGGTCAAAGCCTGGGCCTAGCAATCACTAGACTGGACAGGCCATTTTTTTTTTCTGGACCTCTGTTTTTCTTTTCTTTTTTTATGTCTTTTTTTTTATGTGATTTTATATCGCAAACAAATAAATCTTAATTATTTGTCAATTTTACATGCTAAAGAAAAATATAAATACAAAAATGTAGAAGGAGGGGCACTTAGGTGGCAAAGTGGGTAGAGCACCAACCCTGAAGACGAAATCAGGAGGATTTGAGTTCAAATGTGGCCTCAGACACTTAACACTTCCTACCTGTGTGACTCTGGGTAAGTCACTTAACCCCAATTGCCTCAATCAAAAAAAAAAAAAGTGTAGAAAGAAATATTTTCTTATACAAAGGAGATTCCTGAGTAGTTATTTTATTTTATTTTTTTTAGCATTAAATTTTTTTGGGGGGAGCAGCTGGAACCTCAAGGGTGCATCAGGTACTGAGGCCCTCCAGCGACCCCTGCAGCCAGCAGCAGGAGGCAGCCCACCACTTCCCTGTTCCTTCCCAGCAGTGCCCAAAGCTATTCCCGAAGGCTCGGAGGTACCTCAAGGTTACACAGGCGGGTTTTATGCTTAGTACGGAATCGGAGCTCGTGTCTGCCTCCCGTCTCCAGGCTCTCTGCCCTGACGCACATTGGAATGAGAAGCTCCTTCATTCCACGCCAGTTAACCTTGACTAAAAGGGAAGACTTGAAACATGTCGTCCGAATTTTGGCAGATTTCTGCCCCTGGAGATAAGGAGAATTTGCAGGTTCTGAAGCGGATGAACACGGTGACCTCCAAGTCTATTCTATCCCACAACACTAAATTAGCCATTCCTGACTTCAAGGTGGGGACCTTGGAATCCCTTCGTCTCTCATATGAGTTGGGGAAAATTGATACCTTCGCTGAAAGCCTTATAAAGAAAATGGCTCAGCGGTAGTACAAGTTTTGGAAGATGCAAAGGGCAAAGTTCATGAGAACTTGTTAGCCAAGGGAATCGACAACTTCTTTTGGGACCCGATTAGAATGGGACACGGTCAAGTATCCAGCCAAGCCGCAGATGGTGGTCGTAATTTCTATAGTGATTATGCCCTAGGCCAAGATCTCCAATGGAATAAGTGAAGATACCATCTAGGAGTTTCTTTATGATCAGGAGGGTGGGGCTCCTCCCAGAGGCCCGGAGGGGCCCCCCCCATGATCTAGGGGGCCACAGTTTACATCAGTGACACCTTAGCAAAACAATTGGCGCCAACAGCTGCCTACAACACTAAAAGGAAATTTGGAGAATAAGGAAAAGAAATCTTCACTGAGACATTGCTGTGAACAAAGAATTTGTTCTTTATAGTTCCAAAACCAAACTATTCACATTGGTTAAAAAAAATTTAAAAAAAAAAAGATATAAATCTCTCTCAGACATGGTAGTACCTAGATCAAGCAAACTCATTGCTAAGGATGATGAGGGAGGACTCTTTACAGTTACGATGTTTGGGAGAGTGATCAATGATTTCAAAGCTAAAGAAAACAAGTTCATTGTCCATGAATTTTTCTATGATGAAAAAGAAATTAAATCTGAAAGGGAAAAGATGACTAAATTGCTCTCTGAAAGGGGACAATGTGGTCTCTTTTTTGGGCTGGCTCAAGGTGAACTTCAGTGAAGTATTTGTTGCCTGGATTCATTTAAAAGTTTTGAGAGTATTTGTTAAATCTGTGCTAAGGCATGAACTAACTACCTGTGAATTTTCAGGCAGTACTTTTACAACCCCACAAGAAGACCACAAAACATTTAAGAGAGGTTCTATACTCAGTCTTCAAAGACCTGGATGAAGTAGCAGCAACAAATATATTAGATGCTTCTGGATATTCCTGGATTTCAACTAAATAACCAAGATTATTTTCCTTATGTCCACTTTCACACTGACCTTAGTCTTCTTGATTAGTTTTGAATAGCGGGGGTAACCCTTAATGACTCTAGAAGTTGCTTTTTTTTTTTTTTTTTTTTTTTTGGGGCAATTAAATTTAAATGACTTGCCCAGGGTCACACAGCTAGGAAGTGCTAAGTGTCTGAGATCAAATTTGAACTCAGGTCCTCCTGATTTCAGGGCTGGTGCTCTATTCACTGTGCCACCTAGGCTGCCCCAGAAATTGCTTCTTTTCATCCAATTAAACTTTAGATGCTGTCTTCTTGTGTGAGACAGGGAAAAATGAAAAATTCACAGAGGGGAACAATCAATGTGTGTGTATATATATTCTTTAACTATCAAATAGAGTTAAAGAAGCCTGGTAGGCCTCTGTTCATCCTCCCAGAGGTCACATGGCAGGAGACGAGGACATACATACCATCATACCATTTAGGTCATAATTGTTCAAAAAAGGAAATGAAATTGTTGCAGCCAATCAAAGGGGTAAAGGGAGGGGTTAATGATTTTTGAAGTTTGGGAGGGAATAAAACTGGGCTCCTGCTTTGGAGCAGTGGCTCCCCTCCCTCCAAGTATTTGTCTTTTGCTTGGGGGCTGTTGGACGGCCTGGATTTCATGAAATTCTTATTAAATATTTTTCCTGCTTTTCACTTTGAAAGACCTCTGAGTAGTCATTTTGGGTGAGGGTCTGCACATCCCATACATTCTCTAAGTTAAAAAATTTTTACAAAGTTAACTTGAGAAAATAAATTGTTTTTTTTTTTTTTAAATGGCTTACAATTTAGAATGTTACCACAAAAATTAGTTATGGTTGTATTTATTATTTTGGAAGTTGCAATAAAGAAAAACTCTCATATCTTAAAAAATTTTTAATAATAGCTTTTAATTTGCAAAATACATGCAAAGATAGTTTTCAACATTCATCCTTACAAAACCCTGTGTTCTAAGTTTTTCTCCTTGCCTTCCTTCTATTCCCTCTCCTCTAGATGGCAAGTAATCCAATATATGTTAAATGTGCAATTCTTCTATACTTATTTCCACATTTATCATATTGCACAAGAAAAATCATATCAAAAAGGAAAAAATAAGAAAGAAAAAAAGCAAGCAAACAACTACAAAAAGATCCAAATACTATGTTGAGATCCACATTCAGTCCCCACAGTCCTCTTTCTGGATGGAGATGGCTCTCTCCATCACAAGTCCACTGGAGTTGTCCTAAATCACTTGATTGTTGGAAAGATGGGTCTCCATTTTTCTCTTCTGGAAAAGGAACAATTTGAATTACATGACTTCTGAGTTCCTTTTAGTCCTCAAGTTAAGATTCTATGATGTTATAATATGATATGATATGATATGATATAATATAATATAACATAACATAACAATATAATATAATATAAATGTTATAATAATGCAGAATCAATTAGTGACAGTGGACACGAACAGTGTGAAGGCCTTTGGATCTATTCTCCTCTCTTTCCCTTCCATTGATGCTATCATCAACATCAGTACCTATGAAGCTATGGGATTAACAGTAGAAAATTCCAAGCCATTCTCCAATCAATAAATGGTCAAAGGATATGAACAGACAATTTTCAGATGATGAAATTAAAACTATTTGTAGTCATATGAAAACGTGTTCCAAATCACTATTGATCAGAGAAATGCAAATTAAGATAACTCTGAGGTACCACTACACACCTGTCAGATTGGCTAAAATGACAGGAAAGGATAGTGACGAATGTTGGAGGGGATGTGGGAAGGCTGGGACACTGATGCATTGTTGGTGGAACTGTGAACAGATCCAGCCATTCTGGAGAGCAATTTGGAACTATACTCAAAAAGTTATCAAACTGTGCATACCCTTTGACCCAGCAATGTTTCTATTGGGCCTATATCCCACAGAAATCATAAAAGAAGGAAAGGGCCCCACATGTGCAAGAATATTTGTGGCAGCCCTTTTTGTAGTGGCTAGAAACTGGCAAATGAATGGATGCTCATCAATTGGAGAATGGCTGAATAAATTATGGTATATGAATGTTATGGAATATTATTGTTCTGTGAGAAATGATCAGGAGGACGATTTCAGAGAGGCCTGGAGAGACTTGCATGAACTGATGCTGAGCTAAATGAGCAGAACCAGGAGATCATTATACACGGCAACAACAATACTATATGATGATCAATTCTGATGGACATGGCTCTCTTCAACAATGAAAGGTTTCAAAGCAGTTCCAATTGTTCACTGAAGAAAGACATATACATCCAGAGAGAGGGATATGAAATGTGGAACACAACATAACATTTTCATGCTCTCTATTGATGTTTGCTTGCATTGTGTTTCCTTTTTCTGATTTTTCTTTCTTGTAGATATGATTTTTCTTGCCCAAAAATGATAAGTGTGGAAATATGTATACATATATTTGATTTGTCAAGTATTTTGACATAATTAACATGTAGTGGATATCCTGCCATTTAGGGGAGGGATGGAGAGTAGGGGGGAAAATTTTGTAACAGAAAGCTTTGTAGGGGTTAATGTTGAAGAATTACCCATACATATGTTTTGCAAATAAAAAGTTTTAATAAAAAAAAAACAGTAGAGAATTCTTTGACCATACCTTAACAACAGTATGTCTTTACTACCTTGCTTAGAGGGGATCTGACTGAGGTAGACATGCCTCAGTAAGGCTATGTCCCCTAATACTTCAGGGAGATTCCATGGAATCACACACATGGAATCACTGAGAAGCAGCTTCACTCTTTTCAGTAAATGATGAAGATGTCAAGCAGGCACCTGGGAGACTTAAACAAAAGTGAATCTTATACAACAATTCTGGATTAAAGTTTTGTTTTTGTTTTTTAGAAATATCAATTACCTTTTTTTTTTAAGTCTCAAATTTTAATCTGTACGGTACTTTACAGATGTTGGTTTGCAGATGTTTTCTTCTTTTTTTTTTTTTTTTTGTGTCATTATTTATTTGAATTGATATAAAGACCAAATTATGGCATTTAGCAGATGTCAAAGAAATTGAATATGATACCTTTCTTTTATATTTTGGGGGGAAAGGGGTGTATTAAGAATAAGTAGTCTTTAAGTGGGATGAGAAGTTATTGAATGTCAATAGGTAGCTATCTGAAGCAGACCAATGCAAATTCCACAGGTCAAACAATTCTCACAGGCCTATTTCAGGGGAAAAGCTATTGGCAAACAGACTTCAGACAAATGCTGACTTGCATCTGTAGAGTTTCTTCATCAGGAATTCCTTACATTAATTAAGAACAAGAGGTCTAGCCCCTATCCTATTGGCCAAACTATAGCACAACTACCTCCAAATGATTCAAGGGCCTATCTATACAACTCATTTAAGACAGTGTGATCCTTTTTAGAGAATCATAAAGCTAGAAGGGGTTATCTAGTGAGTTCTCTCCAGAGGAATTCCAGAGGAAAATTAAAGCTATGGACAGATCCAAAGCTATCAAGCCATATAAAGTCTGAGGTCCCAATTTCAAAGTTACATCAGTGACAGTTCTAAAACCTCTGAGATTTGTATAGATATTACTAATATAATAGAAGAGTCTTCTAATGTAATAAATAGCCTTCTCCTAAGCAGGGAGGGTCAGCACAAAATGAGGTTTTCCTTAAGAAATCCCAAAGAATTCCAGTGTGTTCTCCATCAATGAAAAAAATTAGCAATTGCGAAAGAATTCCTTGAGGACTGGCCAGTACCTATAATCTTTTGTACCTATAACCTTAGTGCCTGCTTCACTGCACCAGACAATGCTGAGCAGAGTGGAAGCTCAATAAATACTTGGTTAACTCCAGTGATCTATACATAATATACTTACATGCCTATAGATGGCATGAGGCTTTAAACATCTAGAACACTAGAAACTACTTTGCAAATTAAACAAGACATCAAAAGTCAGTAATATGGAAGATCCAGGAGAAAATGTCAAAAGATTAACATGTACTAGAAAAATTACTTCCCCTCCCCTCCCCATACAATGCCTACAATGCACATTTTCTAAAGGTTTTGAGGACTATTACTTTTCCAAGCAACATGTTATTGGACAACTGGCTTATTTGGACCATTTGTTTAAAACACATGAGCCAAAGGAAAAGTTACAAGATAAGGAATATTTATGTTAGTCTTTACTTTCAAGTGACCATCCCCATTCTAATGTAACAAGTTATTCATAAGCACCCGAGTTCCATCAGCTGGTACTCTTTCATCAAGGGTAACTGAAAGGATTCTAAATGGCTATATCAGCAACATTACTATGCTAAACCCATCTAGATAGGACAATCTGAAGGATGCCCATTGCTTCACTGATGTTTAATATAATGAAGCTCTAGAGAATGCTACATAGAATAAAATTTTTAATTCCTTTCTTTAAGGAATTCTCGTCATCACTAAAACCATCCAGGGACAGTAGTATTCTCCAGCTTACCAACTAAAAGGCACAAAAAAAGCTGTACTCACAAAAAATGAGTTTGTATGAAATAAAAGATAAAAGAATATTAACTCTTTGGATGGGCTTCCAGTCTGTATGAAGTTAGATTCTCCAGACTCCAAAAAGATTAAAGTACCATACCAAATACTATACAGAAATAATTTAAAATCTTTATACAAGAATGGAATTGCAGCACGACTAAAGCTTCACATTCTACAGCAGGGCAACTGAACTACCAATCTATCTATCGAATATGAGCTTATTTCTTTTATCCTATCCATTTATACGGTAGTTTTCATGGATTTCTGGATGGATGTCACACACAAAAGCCAACAGGTTTTCCAGGACTTCCTCCCTATTCTTCTGGAAGTGGTTCTGGAGGACAGACATCTTCTCCAAGGTTTCTTTCTCTACTTCAGAGCTGCAACTGCCATGGCTACCAAGAGCCGCAGCTTCTTTGGCTTTAAACTCTTTCTCCCTCTGCAGCCGGTACTGCTCAATCTCAGCCTGAGCTTCTTCTTTTGCTTGCTTCAGTCTTCGGTTCTTTCGTTTGCGGGCTTCAGAAACCTTCTCCGCGGCGCGCTTCTCCGCCTGCAGCAGCTGCTGGATACCCTGCGACTGACTAGCCATGGTGACGCCAAAACTGCTAGGCCTCAACAGCTCTCAGCTCCGCTTCCTCCCGCAGATGTTTTCTTAATGTAAAGAATGTTTCATATCTCAACCTGAAATGCTAATTAATTCCTAGTTGTGGATCAATGATCACATCCATCAGAGATGTTGTATCTATAAACAAGAGAGAAGAAATCTATAGATGACTTTACCCAATTGTCTCCAAATTCAGAATTCTCATTTAAGACAAGGAAGAATAATGTTATAGGACCAACCAATTTGTTGTTGGTCCTTCTCAAAGAGGACCAAGACTTCAGGGAAGTAAGGCCATGATATACAAGTGAATTGGATTTAAATGAGGAAGGGCAGGGCACTTTCTCCTCCAGAGATAGCTGGGTTCAATGGCCAGATATAGCTATATCAGGATATCTGGAGATGGCTCTTAATATAGTGGGGAGATGTTGACCTTTTTAAGTTATGGTCTTTCCCAGGTCTTAGTTTGACTGAAGCAACACCCATTCAGTAATTAAGAAATGAGTCAGAGAATGGCCTCTTTTACATAGTAAAAAATAAATAAATAAATAAATAAATAATCTGGGAGGGAAAGACCCTCAGGGTTTTTGGCCAAAACAGAAACAATTGCTAGTTAGATTCACTCTGAGTCAATCAGGGTCTAAACATTGACCCCATAGGCTTGGTCAAGAACCTTTTGTTGGCCAATCAAAGAGAGGCAGAATGATCGGTTTTAAGGCATAGTCCTTAAGAAAGAATATAGCCCTTAAGCTCAAGAGATTTTGTAAAGTATCCTGATCTAAATTTACATTCCTTTGGACAGAGCACTCCAGATATTACTGTAATTATGTGGACAGAGTAAAGGGTTGGGGTGAGGAAAGACGGGAAAAAAAGGAAGAGGGGAAAGAAAAGGGAAGAAGAAGGGGAAGGCAGATCTCCATAAAGGAGTCCTAAGGTTCTTCCAAGGATAGGACAATGTCCACAAAACAGGTTGGGGAAATTTCCATTGTGCAAACCTAATAGAATTTGTCGGGATGGGGGACCAATTTATACTTGCCATTCCACATGACAAATCTGTCAGGAAGCAGCATGATATAGTAGAAATAGCATTGTGCTTCAGGTCAGAAGAAGGGTACACATTCCAGATCTATTGCTTACTAGCTATGTGAATGCTATGTATACCTGTGTACACTGTACCTTGTAAATGAATGTTATTTGTCAGTTTGTTATTTTTGATGGGAGTTTGCAAATGATCAAATATACCTCCCTCTCATCTGCCTTGATTCCATCTCTTGTAGCTCTAGAATGTGACTATATGGACATACCCTGGAGGATACAGGATAAGATACAAGTTATTTAAAAAAAAAAAAACAACCTTTCTACAAAATTCACCGATTTCTGCCTTTGTTGCTGCTGTGATAAAAGAGTTGGTGGAGGGAAGGTGCAGGGACTGCACACACCAGGTTCCTGCTGTGTTCAGCCTGATGAGCAATTTATCTAAATTGAAGACCAGGGCAGCAATGACAATAGATATGATTACTATTCTTCTTTTTTCCTTCTTGAGAAATATCCTATTCTGTCCTTCGGTCTTTTCTGATTTTGCATCATTTAGATGTCTCAGTTTTATCATTAGTGGGGCAAATGCAAAGATAGGCATATGCATAAGATGGGCAATAAAAAGGAGAGAAGCAGGAAGTGATGAAAGCTAATGGAACTCTGGTGTGTGTAGTCCCAGAACATTATAGATATAAAGGCAGGCAGAAATGTACATCCCATCTTAAAATGTCACCATCAAGGTGAGACAACTACAAAATTGGTCAGGCCAATCTTAGAATATTAGTTTTAGAAGGGATCTCGACTTCTAGTCCAACCTATTCCTGAACAAAATCCTTTTTTACAATGTCCGTGAAAAATTGTCATCCATTCTTTGCTTGAAGATGACAGACTGGTATTCTGGAACCAGGTTATAAAGGTTAATGAGAGCAGATTGTTAAATTTTCAGTTTTAACATTTATCCTTCAGAAATCAGCTAATGCTGCAAATCAGGGTTTGATTAAATTGTCCCATTGATTAGGCTTAGAAAAGCAACAGAGAAAGTGTTAATAATACAGATTGAACTTAAAAGTGTTTGTTGCATATATTTCCCCCAAGAAATCTGGTTGTTAAACATTTATTGGGGATATCAAGGTGATGCAATGGATGGAGCATCAACTCTGGAGTCAGGAAGACCTGAGTAGAAATTTGTTGTGGCAGCTTAATCATTTTGGTGGTATTCTCACTTTTTATTACTTTATCTTGACAAAGATACTGGAATGGTTTCCCATTTTCTTCTCCAGCTCATTTTATAGATGAGGAAGCTGAGGCAAATAGGGTTAAGTGACTTGCTCAGGATCACACAGCTAGTAAGTATCTGAGGCCAGATTTAAACTCAGGTCTTCCTGAGGTCCAATCTTTTATCCACTGTATCACAAAGCCAGGTTAAATAAAATGATATTTGTAAATGACTTTGCAAATCCTTACAATGCTATATAAGTGCTAGCTATTATTATCATCCATCTTTGGGGGAAAAAGTACTAAGTACCACAGGATAGCCAGTTGATACAGTAGATATAGCATTGGGCCTAGTGTCAGGAGGATCTGAGTTCAAATGTGACCTCAATCATACCCTGGCAAGTCACTTAACCATTTGCCTCAGTTTTCTCATCTGTAAAATTAAGGGGAGAAGGAAATGGCAAACTGCTCCAGTATCTTTACCAAGGAAATCCCAAATGGGATCACAAAGAATCACAGAGCTAAGGAGAGATCCCTAAGAGTACTCCATTAGAGGATTTCTTCCCAATTCTCATAAACCATTAAAAATTTCTTTTTGGAGCCAATCATGAATCCAGTTCAAAATCCACCTAATTGTGCTATCATTTAGTTCCAGTCTCATAATTTTCACAATATCCTAAGAGATAATGTCAACTGTCTTAATAAAACCCAAGTAAACTATGTTTATAACATTTTCCCTATTTACCAATCCAGTAAATCCCAAGAAAAAGTAAATAATGTTAGTTTGGCATGACCTATTTTAAAACTTAAATTATTTATTAACTATTTTATTTATAGGTAAAATTAATTTAAAATGTAATATCAATTTTTAACACTTGTTTTTAAATTTTTGAATTTCAAATTCTTTCCTTCCTTTCTTGCATTCCCCTTCTTCCCCCTTTGAGAAAGTAAGCAATTTGATATAGAATATATATATGTAGTCAAGCCAAATATATTTCTATATTGTAATGTTGTAAAAGAAAAAATAAACCAAAAAAAGCCCAAGAAAAATAAAGTAAAAAAAGAGATTGCCTTGATCTATATTCAGATTTCATCAGTTCTTTCTCTGGGATTGTATAGCATTTTTCACTATAAGTCTGTCAGAGTTGTTTTGGATCATCATATTGCTGGAAATAGCTAACTCATTCACAGTTAATAACAATCTTACAGTATCTCTGTTACTATGCACAGTGTTATACTGATTTGACTATTTCATTTTGCATTAATTCATGTAGGTCTTTCCAGGTTTTTCTGAGAGCATTTATTGTATCTTATTATTATATTATTAATATTATATCTTATATCGTGCCATTTCTTATAGCACAATAGCATTCCATCATAATGATACACTGCAACTTGTTCAGCCATTCTCCTATTGATTTGCTTTTACTCAATTTTCAATTTTTTTTGACGTGATCTATTCTTGATGAAGGCATATTGACTCTTTGAAATCATGGATATTCTTTTGTGATGTATGCTAAATATGTCTTTAATAATTTGTAGGGAGACAATGAAACGATTCCACTGACCAAGGGAAAGCACCAAACCAACTGATTTTATTACTAATAGATGTGCAGAATAAAGGTAGAAATTCAAGCCAGATAGATGGTGAATGATGATTTTGCCTCCTTTTGTTACCTTTTATTTCAGTTCAAATTAATTTGCCTGCTAAGTGGTATATGTAACCCTAAATTCATTAGATATCTTTAATAAAGGACTTTCTTACCCTAGGGATGAACCTTGAAAAGAAAAGATGATCTTATCCTGGAGGTTCTGCCTGGCTTTTGTTAGCTAGCTCTATTATGACAAAAGCTATCAACCTACATTTATCAGTATAAGGTTTTGACCACACTACACTAGCATACTGGTTTCCAAAATGTGGTGGGTACACCCCAGGGAGTGAGTGAAAGCCAGTAGAGTTTAGGAAGACAATATTATAACTTCTATTTCTATTTATTTTGTTTAAAATGTATCTTAAAATAATAAAATTTATTACATATTTAATGTACATATTAACACTATTGAGCCCATTGGGAAGGAGACCCCAAAAGTTTGAAGTCACAGACCGGTGTTTTGAGATATCTCAAAAGAATTTTTGAGCTTGAATCCATTTCCTGGTCAAGGGGCAAAGTTTATTTGTAATAGTAATGCCGTTACAAGGTTAAGTTCCAAAAGAAATTAGCAAGGGATCTGAAAAAAGGGAATAGATTTACACAAAACTGGATCAGAGTTTCATGTTACTTATTTGCTAATTTTCAGGTAAGTTTGAGGGTAGTCTCCCAGGAACTTGGTCATCACTGACCAGCAGATTATCTATCTAATAATCATTAATGTTTGTAGGACTATTCTAAGGCCAGAAGACTTTGAAATCATTGACAGACATATGGTCAGAACAAGGTCAGAAAGCTTCAGGATCACTAATATATCTTCTCTAAAATCTAAGGGAAGAAGTACTACTACATTTTATAATGATTGACAGAGAAGAGCACTTACATTCCTAGACCAAAGGACTTTTACAATCATTGACAGACAAGAGCACTCTTAGGTCAAAAGGGCTTCAGAGTCACTGCTGTCTCCCCTACATTACATTTCCCCTCTCAAGCAGATGGATACAAATTCATTTGGGACAAAAGGATGGAGGTCTCATCTTCCGGAGCTGCTTCAGGCTGATAAGGAGTGTAAAGCTGTCCACACTCAGTGGGGGATTGTAGAGGGCCGTGGATAGTGGGGAACCCTGGGAGAGGTATAAGACCTTTTAGTCCAGTAAAAGGAACCCTGTTTATGGCTCTCCATCTCCCCTAGGGCTCTCAGCCTTCCTGAGAAGTCAGGGGATGTGACAACTTGTGTTGTAATTAAAGCAGAGAGATACAAGAGAGATACAAGATACAAGATACAAGAGAGATACAAGATACAAGATACAAGAGATACAAGATACAGTAGCAAAGAGATATTTACACACAATAGCAAATTGTTTATGTCGTCCCACATGCACAGTATACAATTAGCACATGCACAGTGTGCTATAGTTATGTAAGGATATTAGGGTATATAAGGCTGAGAAAAGTTTGAATAAATGGACTCCTATTTGACCATCTTTGTGAATTCTGCCCCTTCGCTCCTCACCCATGATCAGGAATTGGGCTGGTACTGAAATCCTTCCATGAGCAGACTGAGGAGAAGAGACATGTGACTTGAAGACAGCAGCATTCAGAGGGGTGCTGGGTGGCAGAATCAGTTAGCCAATGGTATTCAAAATGAACAAATAGTTGGAAGTTCATAACTTGCAGTCTGGAGGAAACACAGTTCTCAGAAGGTTATGCAAAGCTTCAAGGAAGGTGGTGTGGAAGCATTATGAATGAGTTTGAATAATTTTGGAACGGATATCCTACAGTTATTATGTGAGTAAGAGATCCTTTCTGGCAAGAAGACAGGGTATGGTCAGGTTAAAGTTATTCCCCTGAGGGGAGGTAGCTAGTACAAATGGAAGGGCATCCAAGGTAGGGATGGTGACATTTGGGAAAGGGGCCTTTGCAAATAATGCATCAGGTCGCTTATGTGAGCTGCCTTGGGGATACTGAGGGCACACCCAACAGTCCTGATGCCCCACTGCCCACGGAGTTCCCTAACCTGACTAAGGACTAAGAAGTTATCTCTCTGCTGGCAGGGGCCACAGAGTGATACTGAGAGAGCTGGAGAGAAAATACTCTCATCCTCAGAGTGTTGTTAAAGGTACACCTGGAAAAAGTGGAAAATAACAAGAAAGAAAGAAAGCTAGAGTGAGGGAGAGGAAGACAATTTCATCCTTCTCTCTCCAGTGTTTCCTAGAGTCCTGCAGAAGAGAAGTTTCAAGTGCTCTAGAGATCAGGAATGTCTGAGGGAGAAGGAGTAACAGGAGGAACACTGTTAATTCTAGTAAAATGAGTCTAGGGGGCAGCTAGGTGGCGCAGTGGATAGAGCACCAGTCCTGAAATCAGGAGGACCTGAGTTCAAATCTGTTGTCAGACACTTAACATTCCCTAGCTGTGTGACCCTGGGCAAGTCACTTAACTCCAATTGCCTCAGCAGAAAAAAAAAAAGAAAAAGAAAGAAAAATGAGTCCAGCTGGGGAACACTTGGAGTTTGCACCCAATTCTCTGGTGTCTCCAGGCACATTTTAATAAGGACTGGCTTGTGGATGTTCCCCCTTCCCAGAAGATTGAGGTCACCGGCAGGGTGGAGATGATAAGTAATCTGAAGTGCCTCAGCCACCTGTTGAGTTATTTGAGAAGTGAAGGCTGGGCCATTGTGGCTCTGCAAGAACCAAAAAGACCTAAAAGAAGTTCCCACTGGCTTGCCTCTGGGATTAGAAGTTGGCCTTTGAAAGCACCCAGAAGGAGAAAGGATGTGTCCCCTTTCTTCCACAATGAGCTATATGAAGGAATGTAAGAGTCAGGGATCTGGGAAATCAAAGGTGCCATGGTCAGGGGCAATGGGCAGCAGTGTGGGCAGCTGAATCTGCAAGCCTGTTCCCCTTGGCCTGATGTGAATCTCCCTTTAATGTCTTTAGGTTTATGGATAGCTTGCAATAATTGTAGAATTTTTCTTGCATATTTAAAAGGAGATTTTTTTTTCTTTTTGTTGTCAAAGGTCCCCTTTCTTTTCACATAGCCCCATGAGTGTACAAAATATGAAAAGCACATTTGAAGTCTCTATGGATGTTCACTTCTCCTTCCTTTCCCCAGTTCCAAAACCCTTACTAGGGCAATGAGTCCAGCTTTCTGGGAAGAAGTCCCTGGAGGGTAGGGTGTGTGGCTTAGTCTCCAAGGTGCTATAGAGGGTCACCATAGAATAACCTGCCTTCCTTTCCCCATTTTCAAGAAAACTGGACCCATCTGTAAAGCATTCCCCATCTGGGTTGTAATGTCCCCCGACTGAGTGTTGTCAGGGAGCAGAGTGGCAAGGTCAAGGGTTTGGCACTAGGAGTCAGGTCAGGGTGTCCAGCAGGAGAGCCTGATATAAGCCTCCCACTAGCAAACCACTGGTGCCCTTTGGCTTCCAAAATGCTCTGAACCTGATGGGGAGCTTAGAGGCTTCCTCAATTAGAAGGGCTGTAGAAGCTAGTTCTAAGGCAAGAGAGTCACCCCCCAAACACCCAGAAATAAGCAAGGGGTCTGGGATAGCGTTCCAGAGACCCCTAGGACCTGGCCCCACCTTCCATCAATGGAAAGGCCTTAGATAGGGTGAAGGCAGGGGCAAGAGATTAGTTTAGCTTTTAAGGTCTTAACAGACTGATAAGACTGTGTGGGCCTTTGGACAAAGAAACTTCATAGCCCTGCATGAGGAAAGGGGGGCTGGAAGTCAGGGGTTTGCATGGCTGCATCCAGAGAAGCCTCCCAGGTGGTGCTGCAGATCAAGATATCACCTATATACTGGATGGCCAGGAACTGTCCAAATAGTGGGGGCTGTCATGGAAGCCCTGAGCTACCTCCATGTTATGGATGTGACTGTCCATGTTATGTGGTGGGGGGGTTATGTTCCCCTGGATTTGCCCCTTTAAGGGCAAAAAGAAATTGTGAATCTTTATGCAATGGTATGCAAAGGAAAGCATCTGTAAGATCTAAGATAGAAAACCTTTATTGTGTCCCCTGGGATACTTGTATTGGGCTCATGGCTTCTACTGGCCATTTGCTCTGATGAGAGAAATTTTCTTTAAGAGGAAAAAGCAGGGACATAATTATAAAAGCATCAAAACAGGTCCTTCAGGCTTCAGCCTGAGAGCACACCTATGACAGAATAAAACATCCTTAGTTCAATCTGTTTGACAGTCAATCATACAGTAATAATTAGCCAGACTCAGAAATAATCAGATGGGAAAGAAAGAAACAGAACTGGGAAACTGAGTCAGAAGGAACCCACCTTAAGCAGAGGTTAAGGTTGTCCTCCCAACTCTTGCCCAGATAAGACATCCACCTAGAAACTTACGGCTTTTCTCTCAAAGAGTGGACTACTGACTTAATAATTAGTCAATCAAATTCAGAATTCAAAAGAATATCAGTTACATCTCAAGAAATTTTATCTCTAATAGCAAATTCTACCAACCACAGCTTAGGGCTAGACACATTATTTTAAAAGTTTACCAGGACTTAAACCATAGGAGATTTTGTTTAACATGTTTTATATGCTTAAACTTATCCTGGTGCAAAGGATAGATTTACACAAAATTGGATCAGAGCTTCATGTTACTTATTTGCCAATTTTATGGCTTTCAGGTAGGTTTGAGGGATGGTCTCTCAGGAACTTGTCATTACTGATCAACAGATTATATTTGCTAATTTTATGGCTTTCAGATAGGTTTGAAGGGTGGTCTCAGGGATTTGGTCATTACTGACCAACAGATTATCTGACAGTCAGTCATGTTTGTAAGACTATTCTAAGGCCAGAAGATTTTGAAATCATTGACAGACAGATGGTCAGAATAAGGTCAGAAAGCTCCAGGATCACTAATTTATCTTCCCTAAAATCTAAGGAAAGAAATATTATTACATTTTATAATTATTGACAGACAAGAGCACTTACATTCCTAGGCCAGAGGCCTTTTATAGTCATTGACAGACAAGAGCACTCTTAGATCAAAAGGGCTTCAGAGTCACTGCTGTCTTTCCTACATTAACACAATTTGTATATCAAGATGTCATATGGCATTGTTCCAGTTTCACAATACAGAGGAGTTGACAGTGGTGTAGTCACTTCTCAGTTTCCTTTCAGACTATGGTGATTAATTACAATTTGCATGTATCTAGTTCAGTGGATTTACAGATTATATTATCTATATTTAACTAATCTAACTCTTACAAAACAAACAAATGGGCTAAGAAGACTCCGGAGATGGGAAAAGAATAGATAAAAAAATAATATTAACACCATGATTACAAGTGAAAAATACTGATGATGCTCCATTTCTATCTCCTTCTTATTGGAAGGGATCTGATAGGTGAGCTTTTTTACTTTTTCTCACTCAGATCTAGGATTCCATCTTACTTCCCAGCTCCCCCTTCCTTTTTATTTTCTCATTATGTTTGTCTTTCTCCCAGTAATTATAAACTACGTGAGGGCAGGGTTGTTTTGCTTGTTGCTATTTATATCTCCAGTGCTTATGACTACATCTAGCACATAGTATGCACTTAATAAATGATCTTTTTATCTATCTATCTATCTAGCAGAATTGATAATTCTATTCTCCTAGTATGAGCTCTTCATCAACTACATTACAAGGTAAATTCATTGACTAATTAGATCAGAGAAAAAGCTCCCAAAATTTAGTATTTTCAATGAGATGATTTGAAACATGGATTTATATCCATTGTCATTAATGATAAATGTTTCTTTAAGTGTGTATTATGCCTTGAGATAGTTATCAATGAAAATATGGAAATATCACCAAAAGCAATCTAACTATCCTACTCTAATCTCTCTGCTAGCCCTCAATCTCACATCTCCAACTTCCTTTGAGACATCTCAAAGTTAATGTCCAGTAGACATCTTGAACACAATATGTCTCAAAACCAACTCATTTTCTTTCCTCCTAAATGTACCCCCAATGTTACTTTACCTATATCTATCGAGGACAACACCATCCTCCCAGTTCCTCAGACTCCCAACGTAGGAGTCATCCTGGATTTCTCATTGTCTCTCATACCACCCCATACATAATCTGAAGTCTCTCAGCCATATATCTTTATAACAATTCTTGAACACATATCCTTCTCTCCTTTGACACTGCCATTACTCTAGTGCAAGTCCTTATCATCACATGCCTGGACTATTACTGTTGCTATTTGTCCTTTGTTTTTAAAGAGAGTCAATGACAATTACTATAGCCTGCTGATGACTCTGTCTGCCTCAAGTCTCTCCCTACTCCATTCAGCCACCAAAATGATTCTTCTGAAAGCCCAGATGCAATCACAATATTCCTTAATCAATAAACTCAAGTGGCTTCCTGTTGCCTCTAGGAACAAACATAAAATGATCTTTTTGGAATCTAAGGCTCTTCACAACTTAGTGCCCTTTCCTACTTTTCAAGTCTTCTTACACCTTCCTCCCCAGCACATTCTTTGAGCCAGTAACACTGTCTTCTGGCTGTTCCACAAACAAGACACTCCATTTTTTAGAACCAAGTATTTTCTTTGCTGTCCCTCATATCTGGAATATTCTCTCTTTTCCTCTCTGATTACTGGTTGGCTTCCTGTAAGTCCCAAATCACACCTTCTATAAGAAGACTTCCCTAACTTTTTCTCAATTCCAGTGATTTTTCTCTTTTAATTATTTCCTAATTATCTTTTACATAGCTTGCTCTAAAAATTCTCATGTCTTCACACTGAACAAATTTAGAAACACAACTATTGTAAAAATCTTCCAAATAAATATTTTCAACAGGTTTTGAAACCATTTGTTGAAAATATTAAAATGCAACACCTTCTGATTATTTAAAAGAACTACTGATTGACCTCAATGAAAATAGAAATTTGCTAACCAAATTTCAACAGGAATCTTTGCATGATTAGTAAATGGGATTGAAAAAATGAATATCATGATTTAGTAAGTACAGCCAACAATCAACAACTTGCCATTTGGATCTATGTATGTTTGTCAGGCATCTTTTTCATTGGTGAGGGTCATTAAAAGCAAGAATTGAGACAATTGAACTTAGACTTCTGAATCACTGAATAACAACTGCATAATAAGATATTCAACCAAGCTTTTTAAAAATAATGAGCCTTATTCAATCACATTGCTTCCATTTTTATTGCTAATAATATTTTAGTGAGACCAAAAAGACTTTTTGTATAGTTACATCAGAAACAGAATTATTTCAAAAATAATACTTTTTTCATCTTTATCTTAGAATGTCTACTTTTATGTCTATTTTACAATGTACTGAATGTTAGCACAAAAGCATGTAATTAATATAATTTATTAATAGAAATGTATAAACTTGGGGTGCACATTCACATTTACAAATATCTTACCTATAGGGTATATGATTTTTAAAAAGTTTGGAGAATACTGCCCTAGCTGACCACGTCTAGAACGTAGGTGGCCTGGAAGCCTAGGATCTGGTAACAGAAAAACAGCCATTGGAGACTATGACTGGCTCCAAAGCAGCCAGGAGATCATATAAGAGCAATAGAGCAGCACTTTGCTGAGACTATATGCCAGGCAATAAGAAAAAGATTTCATTGACCTTGATGAAAATAGAAATTTGCTAACCAAATGGTATGGCAACTCATTCACTGAGGATGCCAGACCTCCCTGGAAAAAGATAGGACTCTGTAAAATGGATAAAAGGTAGAACTTTGTAAAGAGGTAAATTTGGATTCTGTTAGGAAAAAATCTTCAACAATTCAAGCTATATAAAAGTAAAATAGGTTGCTACAAAAAGTGGTAGCTTCCCCCCTTAGAGATCTTTGAGCAGAGGATGGATGGCAACTTCTTGAGTATGTTATAGTCAGGGTCTCTATTTAGTAGGAGTTGGACTAGCTAAATAGTGAGGTCCCTTCTAACTTCAGACTATGATTTTTTGACTGAGTTTTCTCAGTCTCTCAGCCATATACCTTTATAACAATTCTTGAACACACATCCTTTTCGCCTTTGACATTGCCATCATTCTGGTGCAGGTCCTTATCATCATATAGAAGATGATGATATATACAACAAACATTTTGTGAGGAAGATGTGAATTCAAGTATCACCGCTTTCAGAGGATGATTTTTAAACTTTAGCGTGCCACAGAAATGTGTTCTGTTAATTAAGATTGAGAAGAAGCAAATAAAGACCAAACATCCAGTTCAGGATGACCAGCCTGGGTTCAAGTTTCACTTCTGAAACATACTGTTTGATCCTGTAATGCTCAGGGAGAAACTGAGGCAGTATCACAAATTGGAAATTAAGTAATACTTTATTGATGTTAATTGAGAGTTCAGAATCCATAGCTATGGATTGGGACTGCTGGAACTCATGTCTCAAAGCACACAGTCCAGCCCAGAGAGTTTAGACTGACAGACATGTCAGCCGACTGAATAGGACTAAGGTCACAAAGTATTCAGTACCTTATTGGTGGGGATCACGATTTTTATAGTCTCCATAGCCCAGGGAGACAAAGAACTCATGGGAACAGCTGAGCACATCTGGTATCCAAGGAAACCATAAATTCAGTTCTGGCAGGTAGGGAGTAAAGAGTGCTAAAACAGAAACTGGGAAAGGAAGACAGTAAGTCTGAAGCCAAAAGATAAAGGGTATGTCGAGGCTGGCCATCTGGAGGTTTTATAACTCCTTTGGAATGTGAGTCCAATTAATTCTGATGGTCAGAAGGAGGGAGGTTATTATTTTTGGGCAGCACAATTAAGGGAAACTGAAACAGCAATTGAGGGAAACCGAGACAGGGAAACTGTGGCACAACAATCCTAGACAAGCCATAACCTCTCAATGCCCCACACAACTCTGTGACAATCAATTGAAGAATAGGTATAGATCTGGCTTGGTAGAAGACATTTCATCATCAGAAATTTCCCATGAAATCACAGTTTGGGGCAAAACAACTTATTTTTGATTTCTTCTTAAAAAATAAAACATGGTTCTGTGATATAGCACTGCAGTCCTTCCCCCCTCCACACACACATATGTGGTACATGAAATGGTCAAATCAATATCATGTCAGTCAATCAGTAATCATCAACATTTACTGCATGTGGATGGAAACTGTGTTTTCTTCCATGAAGACCAGCTCCTCAACTTATCCTATCTGTCTGAAGCAATTACTTTGACAAAGGGGAAAAAAAAAAAAAAAAAAAAAAAACTACTCATCAGCTCCTTGAAGTAAATTGTAGGAATGAGAGTTAATAAATTCACTACTCTAGGGAGATGAGAGGCAGCAAGGTATGGTGAGTGACCTGAGTTCAAGCCTTATCTCTTACACATATTGACTGTGTGATCCAGGACAAATCACTTAATCTCTAGAGCTCCCAGATAATTCTGTTTCAGTATAAGCCTGGGGTGTTTTTATTTGCATATGAATAAGGGATGTTCAAAGAAGACTAGCATCTCTGGGATGGAGGGCTTGCTGAGCCCTTTTCAGGGCTGATTGTCCACCTTTGCTGTCTATCCGACATTTAGTTCTCACTTGTGGTTCCAAGAAACTGCATCATGCATAGTGGCTACCCCAGCACACTGTCTAGGCAAATGGATTGAGATTAACTAAGAGACCTCAAACCCATCAGTCAAAGAGGATTCTACCCAAACATGTGAGACATCCCCAGGTGGAATGGGCAGATGAAAACAATTTGTTCCATTGGCCATGAAGGGGTCAAAAGAAGGCACTGTGCTTCAGACTTGGTCAGGCGTCAAGGACACCAAGGTCATCCATTGTGTCTTGGACTGTCTCTAGTGTCCTGACTTTTGTCCTGCCACTGGACTTTGATAACTCTGGAAGAGAGAATGAGGCTGACAACTTTGAGCAGCTCTGCCTCATTTAAATCCACTCAGGATATTATCTGTAATGTCATTGGTGCTTTTTTGAAAACAAAGAACAAAACAACAACAACAACAAAAAAAATGTCTGGCACATAGTATGCAGTTAACAAATGTTTATTGAATGACTGACAAAATAAATGTCCACACTGGCCTGCCCAGAAATGTATATTTTATTCTACATCTTGAATCCATCACCTCTTGTGAGAAGAAAGGCAGTATGATTTATCACCTTTGGTCCTGATAACTGGAAATTATTATTGGTCATTATCTTTATTAGAACTGTATCTTAAAGGAAGACAGGTAGTCCACGTGGCAGAAGTAAGGAGTAAGGCATTTCAAGCATGGGAGTGCTTGGATCTGTGCAAGTATCTGTGGAAATAAAGCATCCTTTGGAAGGGAGAGAAAAAAGGCTAGTATGGGTGGATTCCATAGTGCAGGAGGATTAATAATGTCCAATAAATCTAGAAAGATAGATTGGGCTTTAAAAGTTAAACATAGGAGTTTTCATTTTATCTTAGCAGCAATAGGATGCCACTAGAATTGGTTGACTAAGGGAGTCACGTGGTCAGCTCTGTCCTTAAGGAAAACTAATTTAGTCTCAATATGTAAGATGGACTGGAATAGGGAAATTCTTGAGGTAAGGAGACCAATTGGGAAACTGTTAAAATCATCTAGGGATGAGTTAATGAGGACCTGGTCAAAGGTGGTAGCTGTGTAAATGGAGAGATTAGGTAATAGGGAGAGATGTTTTGAAGGTAGAATCAGAAATAGTTAGCAATTGATTGGATGTGACAGCTCAGTAACTTGCTCATAATGGATACTGAATTGACTTGAATTGAAAATAGTTCCTACTATTATAGAGTTTGCAATTTGTTAAATGAATAAAATATAAATACAGATAATGATTTTTATATTTATGGTAATTATTATTATCTGTGTATAGATAATTAATTGATTAATTTACAGATAATTATTGTATGTAAAAGACTGATGCACAACTAAGAGGTGTCTGAGTTCAGAAGGGGAAGTTTCTAAAGAAGGCAGGGAAGATCTCAAAGAACAGGTGTTAATGGTGTTTTGGTTGGACTTTAAAGGATAGGTAGGAATTCTGCAAGTAAAATGAAGAACTTTGTAATTATGGGAACCAGTTAAGCAACTTATAGAGGGAGAAGAAAGCATAAGGTATATTTGAGGGACAGAGTATAGGTTAGTTTGGATGGAACATAAGTTAGGAAGGGGAGTATGGAAAGGGAAATAGACAAAGAAGGATAATATGGGAAGAATAAAAAGGCAACATGAGGCCATAGGCTCAAAGAGTTAGAATGCAATTCATTTAACAAGTGTTTAGGAGATGGTGTAGGCTAGTGAACAGGGCCCTGGACTTGAAATTGGGAAAATCTGGATTCAAATTCCACCTCAGACCTTTACAATTTGAATGGTCCAGAGAAAGTCAATTAATTCTTCTGTGCTTCTCTTTTATTATCTGTAAAATGAGGAATTGGACTCATTGCTGTCCAACTTCCTTCTTAACTCTAACATCTGATTATAAGGACCTAATATGTGTCAAACATAATTAATTCCTGGAAGAGCTGAAACAATCAGGGTTCCCAGGCTCCTAATTTTATCAGGCTTCCTCTTCTTAAAATTTGACAAGAACTCAAAGTAGTAGAGGAAAGATTCTTTCCTTGATGTTGACACAGGCTTATCATAACTCACGTGACAATGATTCTGGGGTCCCTCTGGCTATTATGAAATAAAGTGTTGCTTGATCATAAGAATCCAATAATATTAAATCAGCTCATTAAAATGCCTTGAATTTTTATAGTATCTTCCTTCCCAAATTGCTTCACAGTTATTACCTTGTTTCATCTCTCAGCAGCTCTGTGAGGAAAAAGAAGGGCAAAGGTTGAACTATTCCTAGAACTTCATTTAATACAGAAAAAAAAATTGGAGCTCTACAAATCTTTTATTAAATTTTAAAATACACTCATCTTGTCCCATCGTAGGGATCTTTCCAAGAAAGGAGTATATATAGTACCATGAAGAGAAAGGACCCAAAGCTACTGGTCTAGAGGAAAATGTAGAAGTTAGATGAGTTAATTAATTAATTATTCCTGTAAAAACGGATATCTTTTCTATCACAGTTATTTTCTAATAAACTTCCCTGTGTCCACAAAATACTTTTCTATACCAAAGAAAAGGTAAGCAAAGTCAACCAACAAAGCAACTGCATCTGACAGTGTATATAATATTCTATTCCCATAGGCTCCCACTGAAAAGAAGGGTATGTATTTGTGAACCAAGGTTGATTCCCACATTTAATCTGAATTGATCAGTAAAACAGTTTTGTCATTGCTGTTTAGTGTTCATAGAATCATAGATTTAGCACTGAAAGGAACCCTGGAGGCCTTCTAGTATAACCCCTTCATTTTAGAGGAAATGTTTAGGAAACTAGGACAGAAAGGTTTTTTTCTTTTACATTATTGTGGTCATTGCATCATTGTTCTCCTACAACTCACTTCACTCTGTGCCATTTTATCTAAGTCTTCCCAAGTTTCTTTAATTCTTTACATTCATTGTTTCTTTTGATTCAATGGATACAATTCCATTATGTTCATATGCCATCATTGGCTAAAGAATTCCTCAATAAAGAAGAAACCTACTTTGTCTCCTGCTTTTTAGATACCACAAAGAATGAATATTCTATTATAAAGTATACCACTTTTTTCTCTCATTGACCAATTTGTGGTATAAGCCCAGGAATGAGATTGCTGGATCAATTGTTTAGTGATTTTTCTCACAGAATTAAAAATTATCTTTGAGAATGGTTAGAAAATACACACTATTTTCTAATACACACTAATCAATCAGTCATCGTTTATTAAACACTATGTGGCAGGCATAATTCTGGGTGCTAACATCATTCCCAATAGTATTCTCAAATAAAGGTTTCTTTTTTCAAATATATAAAGAAATTTGTCAAATCCATAAGAATACAAGTCATTCTCCAATTGATAAATGGTCAAAAGATTTGAACAGGCAGTTTTCTAATGAAGAAATAAAAAAAATTATAGACATATGAAAAACTTTTCTAAATCATTATTGAATAAAGAAATGCAAATTAAAAGAACTTTGAGATATCATTTTATACGCACTATATTGGCTAAATTGATTGAAAGGGAAAGTAACAAACATTGGAGAGAATGTGGAAAAATAGGGACACTAAATTATTGTTGGTGGAATTGTGAACTAATCCAACCATATTGGAGAACAAACTGGAATTATACCCAAAGTTATTAAATTTCCATACCTTTAAAATGCATCAATATCACTAGCAGGGTGTTTCTAAAGATGATTGGGGAAAAGGGAAAGAACCTATATGTTTTTAAATGTTTATAGCAGTTATCTTTATGATGGTAAAGAATAGGACATTGCAGGAACGCCCATCAATTGGGGAATGGTTGAACAAGTTGTATTTTATAATTATAATGGAATATTATTGTGCTGTAAGAAATGATGAGCCAACAGTGTATTAGTGTGCTTGTCTTTCCAAAGCTCCTACAACACTATTTAATATTTTTAAAATCATCTTTGCCATAGTGAATATCAGAGCTATCAGGTAAGAAATGCCAACTCTGCTGAGCCTTTGTCAAGTACATGGGTTAAATAGTGTCTCAACAGGGAGTATGGATTCCATGAAGATAAAAGTACTTGTCAGATGTCTATATCCAAAGAATCTTAAAGAGTTTTTTTTTAAGATTAAGTAGCTTAATTTCAATAGACTTGTGATGGAGAGAGCCATCTGCATCCAGAAAGAGGATTGTCAGGACTGAATATAGATCACAACATAGTATTTTCACCTTTTTTTGTTGTTATTTCATTGTTTTTTGTTTTCTTTCTCATTTTTTTTCCTTTTTGATCTGATTTTTCTTGTGCAGTATGATAAATGTGGAAATATATCTAAAAAACTACACATTTTTTTAATAAAGCTTTTTATTTACAAAACATATGAGTGATTTTTCTACATTGACCTTTGCAAAAACTTTTTTTTCCCAAGCTTTTCCCCTCCTTCCCGCCACCCCTCACCCCTAGATGACAGGTAATCTAATACATGCTAAATAGGATAAATTATATGACAAATACAATACATGTATACATATCTATACAGTTATCTTACTGCACAAGAAACATCAGATCTAGAAAGAGAAGAAGAAAAAAACCACCTAAGAAGGAAACCAAAATGCATGGAAATATTCATAGAAAGCATTAAAATGCTGTGTTGTGGTTCATACTCAGTTCCCATAGGCCTTTCTCTGGATGTATATGACTATCTTCATTTCTGAACAATAGGAACTGGTTTGAATCACATCATTGTTGAAGAGAATCATGTCCATCAAAATTGATCATCATATAGTCTTTTTGCTGTGTATAATGTTCTCCTGGTTCTGCTGATTTCACTCAGCATCAGTTCATGCAAGTCTCTCCAGGCCTCTCTGAAGTCCTCCTGTTGGTCGTTTCTTACAGAACAATAATATTCCATAACATTCATATACCATAATTTATTCAGCTATTCTCCAATTGATGGGCATCCTTTCAATTTCCAGTTTCTTGCCACTACAAAAAGGGCTGCCACAAACATTTTTGCACATGTGGGTCCCTTCCCCTCCTTTAAAATCTCTTTGGGATATAGGCCCAGTAGAACCACTGCTGGGTCAAAGGGTATGCACAGTTTGATAACTTTTTGAGCATAGTTCCAAATTGCTCTTCAGAATGGTTGGATCTGTTCACAGTTCCACCAACAATGTATCAGTGTCCCAGTTTTCCCACATCCCCTCCAACATTTGTCATTATCTTTTCCTGTCATCTTAGCCAATCTGATTGGTGTGTAGTGGTATCTCAGAGCATTCTTAATTTGCATTTCTCTGATCAATAGTGATTTGGAGCACCTTTTCATATGATTAGAAATAGTTTTAATTTCTTCATCTGAAAGTTGTCTGTTCATATCCTTTGATCATTTATTGATTGGAAAATGGCTTGAATTCTTATAAATTTGAGTCAATTATATATTTTAAAAATGAGGCCTTTAACAGAACCTTTGAATGTAAAAATGTTTTCCCAGTTTATTTCTTCCCTTCTAATCTTGTCTGCATTCGTTTTGTTTGTACAAAAACTTTTAAACTTGATATAGTCAAAATAATCTATTTTGTGATTAATGATGATCTCTAGTTCTTCTTTGGTTACAAATTCCTTCCTCCTCCACAGATCTGAGAGGAAAACCATCCTACGTTCTTCCAATTTGTTTATAATATCATTCTTTATATCTAGATCATGAATCCATTTCAATCTTATCTTGGTAAAAGGTGTCAGGTGTGGGTCAATGCTTACTTTCTGCCATACAAGTTTCCCATTTTCCCAAGTTTCCCTGTTCAAATAGTGAGTTCTTATTCTAAAAGTTGGGGTCTTTGGGTTTGTCAAACACTAGATTACTATAGTCATTGATTATTTTGTCCTGTGAACCTAACCTATTTCACTGATCAACTACTCTGTTTCTTAGCAAGTACCAAATGGTTTTGATGACTGCTGCTTTATAATATAGTTTTAGATTTGGTATAACTAAGCCATCTTCATTTGCTTTTTTTTTTTTTAAATCAATTCCCTTGAAATTCTTGACATTTTATTCTTCCAGGTAAATTTTGTTGTTATTTTTTCTACGTGAGTAAAATAGTTTCTTGGGAGTTTGATTGGCTTAGCACTAAATAAATAGATTAGTTTACATAGTATTGTCATCTTTATTTTATTTGCTCGACTTATCCAAGAGCACTTGATATTTTTCCAGTTATTTAGATCTGACTTTATTTGTGTGGAAAGTGTTTTGTAGCTTTGCTCTTACAGTTCCTGACTTTCCCTTGGCAAATAGATTCCCAAATATTTTATACTATCAACAGTTATTTTAAATGGAATTTCTCTTTATATCTCTTGCTGTTGAATTTTATTAATGATGTATAAAAATGCTGATATTTTATGTGGATTTATTTTGTATCTTGCAACTTTGCTAAAGTTGTGGATTATTTCTAATAGTTTTTTAGTTGATTCTCTAGGGTTCTCTAGGTATACCATCAAGAATTATTTTCTTGTTTAAGACTCTGAATCTCCTTTTCTACTTGGTTGACTTTCTTTTTATAATCTTGTTTTTCTTGGATGGTTTTTATTTATTTTATTTTGTTTTTTAGTTTTTCCTCAATCTCTCTCTTCTTTTGAGTTCTTCTATAAATTCTTTCTGGGCAGGTAGCCATTAAACATTACTCTTTGGGGTAGGAGAGGCTTTTTTTTTTATTTTTTTTTACTTCAACATCCTCCTCTGAAGATGAACTCTGGTCTTTCTTATTCCCATAGTAAGTTTCTATGCTTGGGTTCTTTCTCTTTTGCCTGCTTTTTTTTTTTTTAATGAGAATTTATTAATGTAACCATCTCTAATCCTGGAGTGGGGGATGGGGATGGGGCCTTTTTCACTTCAGTTTTTCCCTCTGGCCTAGAACCCCAAATCAAGAATCCAACCTTTCTATAATTGCCTCCTAAAAAAGTTAGTGCTTCTGCACTCACTGGTTATGCCTTGGAATAGCAGCACAACTGAGCCTGTGGTTCCTTATCAGTAGAGGCTCCCTCAATCTTCCAGGACTCAGATCCCTGACTCCTCCAGCTTCCAGGAGATGAAAGTTCCTATGATTTGAGTGGAGGCTACATCTGAATCCAGCTAATCCCAGGGCTTCCATCAAGCTGTTCAGTTAGATTTCTGTTGTAGGGTCTTTTTTCCCCTATCTTCTGAGGTTGTCCCAGGAAAGAGCCTTTGTTCTGCCCCAGTCTTATTTGTTTTTCACCAATCAATGTTCACCCTGAGGTACAATTTTTTTTTCTTTGTGGGGGAAATCTAGAAAGCTTGGAATTTTCTGACCTAATCCATCACCTTTCCAAAATCCTTCTCTATCTTCTTTAAATCTTTGAAAGTTATCTTTTCTATGTTGCTGAGTATCTTTTACGTACTATGACTATGTCAATCTACTTTGATTAGCTGCTAAATAAATGTTCCGTAAGTGTCTTGTTTTATTCCAGAATGGAACCTGAATTATCAGACTAACCTGTGCCCTATACCTTCTTATTCTTGACCTCTTGGCAGCACTGCCCACTTTTGATTGTGTTCTCCTTCACAACACAAATCTGACTTCAGACACTTGTGAGCTATATAACTTGGACAAGCACCACTTTCTATAGTGTTTCATGATTTCTACCTCTGCCATAGTTGCTTATTGTCTTTCCTCTTTATATGTTTGAAGTTAAATATTTATTAATGGATTTGCTGTTTTTATTACCATAATTTCCTCCAGTATTACTCCTTCTTTTGCTCCTAGAAAGGTATTCCATATAACAAATAGTATTTTTAATCTTTTTTTTCTCAATAGAATTTTATTTTTCCAAAGACATGTAAAGATACTTTTTAATATTCATTTTTGTAAGATTGTTTCTAAATTTTTTCCCTTCCTCCCCTATTTCCTCTCTTCCCAAGATAGCAAGCAATCTAATATAGGTTATACATATACAATTCTTTTAAACATATTTCCATATAACAAATATTATTTTAAAGACAAAAATAAAAGGTGGAGGAAATAACCCAGCATAATCAATACATTAGAAGAGCCTGAAAGTATATGCAATGATGTATGACACTTCTCACCAAACAATGGTAACAAAAAAGATCATCACAAATAGCAAATAATCAATAAATTCATTTATTTAAGCAAGTAGCAATAAAAATAAAAGAAATTATACATATTAGACTATACCAAAAAACACACAAATGTCTGAATTCTTTAGATAGGAGTAAGATAAAATCTGACTTGACCAAAAGAGAGGTTTTGCTCCCATTCAAAAAGAAGTTCTCTGAAGTCTCTAAGAAGGCAAATTAGAAATTCCCCTACAACCACTTAGTAGTATTTTATTTTTTCCATTTACATGTAAAGATAGTTTTCAACATTCATTTTTGTAAGATTTTGAGTTCCAAATTTTTTTTCCATCCTTTTTCTTTTCCCTTCCCCTTTCTCAAGATAGCAAGCAATCTGATATGTTATACATGTACAATAATTTTAAACATATTTTCATATTAGTCATGTTGTAAAAGAAAAATCAGAACAAAAGGGAAAAACCACAAGAAAGGAAAAAAAAAAAACCCAAAGTGAAAATAGTATGCTTTAATCTGCATCCAGTCTCCAGAGTTCTTTCTCTGGATATAGATGGAATTTTCTATTACAAGTCTATTGGAATTGTCTTGGATTGCTGTATTGTTGAGGCAAACTAAGTCTATCATAGTTGATCAGACAATGCAAGTTAGAAATTAAGGATATGTTGAGGATCTAGCTTCTTTCAGGTATCTGCAAGAATTTTTTTTTCATTGAACTCCCTGCTGTTGTTCCTCTTTTGAAGCTCTTATATTCACTTTACCTCTGGTAAAGCTGGAAGCCAAAAATGAGCATTGTACTTATTTATTTTTATTTGCTCAGTGGGAGTGGTAATAGTGAAAGAGACATTTAAAATTTTAAATATTTGTTAATTGAAAAAATAAAAATTATAAACTATTTTTTAAAAATGCTTCTATCTTGGCTGGAAACCAAGATTATATGAATAAAGTGATTTAGTTTTATTTTAAGATCCATAATGCCTAATTGTATTTAAAACCTCAAACTTGAAATGGACTGGCCTAAAGCTTAGTCTATGACAATTAATTTTCATGAGAAGTGGGGAGTCGGGGGAAAGGAGAAGGAAAGAAATATTTATATAGATCCTACTTCGTGCCAGGCATTGTGCTAAGAACTTCACAAATATTATCTTATTGGATATTGAAAGAAACCCTGAAAAGTAAGTGCTCTTATTACTTCCATTTTCCTTTATGGAAACTAGGGTAAACAGAAGTTAAATGACTTATCCAAGATCACACAAGTATCTGAGGCTAAATTTTAACTCACGTTTTCCTGACTCCAGGCCAAGTTCTCCAACTCCTGTACCACCAGCTGCCTTTTCTTTTATGACTAAAATAGGGAAGGAGAAAATGGATGGTGATACTGAGATACGTAAAGAAATGAAGAATTGAGAAAGGTTGAGATAGCTTCTGATTCTATAATATTTGCTAGGCCATGTCCTGTACTATTGTCTCCTGTATGATTAATGTATCTCAGTAGTAGTATTATCTCATTTATTTTTTTTACCTACATGCAGATGACTCCCAAATCTACTTCTGTAAACCATGACTTTTTTCTTGAGTTCTAAACTCACATCTCAACCTGCTTATAAGGTGTCTCCTACTGAATGCTCCACCAATACCCCAAATTTAACAAATTAAAACAGATTATCTTTCTTCCTAAATCTATTCTTTCTTCTGATTTCACCTCTTCTATAAGTAGTATTCATCTCATCTGCCTATGTTTCCAACTTTGGGGATTACCTTTGACCTTTCTTTCTTATCTCATAAATTACTATGGTCCATTCTACCTCTGAGGTAGATCTCACACAAGTCCTTTCTACTCTGAATTAGTCTAGGATTTCACTGACACCAGGCAATACTATGTCACCATCTTCCTAATAGTTTTTCCTGCCTCCATTCTCTTGCTCTTTCAATCAACCTTTTACACCTCTGCCAAAATAATCTTCTTATGTATGGACATGGCTGTTTTATCCTTCTGTTAAAAAATTTTCAGTGGCTTTCTACTGGCTTCAGAGTTGAAACTCCTTTTCTAATATTTTAAGGCCTGCCAGAATCTGACATCACCCTACCATTCCACCATTATCTTATATTATTTTCATCAATGTATCTATTGATAGTATATAATCAATTCTGGGTCTTATTCTCCCACTTCACACTGGTAGGTCAGATCTCCAGAGCATAGCTACTGCCTAAAAATTCTAAGAGTAACCTTGAGAAGTTCGACAGATTTTCTTTCTCCTGAAATAGACAGGGCATTTATTAGGTACTTACTGTCTTCTGGGCACTAGGGTTATGAATACAAAAAGACAAGATAGTCTCTGCCCTCAGTGAGTTTACATTCCAATGGGAAAAAGTAACATATAAAGGAATTGGAAAGCAAGAGTGGAGAAGGACAAAAATAGGATCCAGAAGGAAAAACTGATAGTCAAGAAGTCTGTAGAGTGAATCCAGATGTAAGTGAGGTGAAATATTGCTGGAGTCTTTCCTGAAATGGTTGGATATGAGTATAGTCACTGATTTAAAAAGTGGGCCTTGGAGTAGAGGTTTGCATTATATCACATAAACTCTATCCCACCCCAATGTAATTGTCCCTCAGATTTCAGATGATATTTCTCTAATATCATCCCAATTGCATGGATCCCAATTTTCTATTATTAATTTAGCCAGTTGATTTTTCATGCTTTATTAAAAAGTTATAAATCTTTCCAAACTAGGAAACTACCACCTTCATATAATGAGGAAAGTGGTCAAACTTAAGGGTGTTTGCTGTTCAACGTTCCTTTTACTAAATTTTCTTTTAGATGTGACATAGTTGGTGAGTGAAGTGGGTTGCTCTTTTTTTTTTTATTTTGGCTGAAGCAATTGGGGTTAAGTGACTTGCCCAGGGTCGCACAGCTAGGAAGTGTTAAGTATCTGAGGCCATATTTGAACTCAGGTCCTCCTGACTAAAGAGCTGGTGCTCTATCTACTGCATCACCTAGCTGCCTCTGGGTTATTCTTTTAAGTACAGGATGCAGTATCTCACATGCCAGATGATTCCCTATTTGACTGATTAGGAAGGTAGCCCCTCAGGACTGTGCTAGCTCAGCAGACTTGGTGCCTATGGCAATAGTAGACACTGCCATGGATTTCTGTTGCTGAATCTATGGTTCTTCTTCCAACCTTTTGAAACTCCCAAGATTATATCCTAGACGAGTGATGTAAAACTGAAATCTAAACAGATCTCTGCAAGTTCCATATTGACAAAGAAGATCAAAAATTAACTACATATGCTGTATTGTATTTCTGTGTATTTTGTTAAAGATTGTACTATCTCATTTTAATCTGAGTCTGATTCACTCAGGCATTTGGGGGGACACTTTGGCACATAGGTTGGGTGTTTGACATCTTTGGCTTAGATGATTTCATAATGACCAAGTGAGAGAGAGGGTCAAAAGCAGTTCGACCTTTTCGCTCCCTTTCCCCACTAGGGAGAGGGAACAGTTGACTTTCTCTGTTGAGTCTATTTGCATGTCCAGCAAACAATCAAAAAGCCTTTCATCACCATACAATTGTTATTATTTTATTTCTTCTTTCTTGAAGAGGACTGTGACATCAGGGAGGTAAGGCCATGACATGCAAATAAGTTGGCTTTAAATGAGGGGGAGGGCTGTGCAAAGTTACTAGCTTCACTTCCTCCTCCATTTGGGTCCAGTGGTAAAATAGAAGTCAGGATGGAGACCATCCTGGAACTTTCCCGGATCTCAGTTTGCCTGAGGCAACAGCCATTCAGTGATTAAGGCTTGGTCATCACCATACAGTAAACATATGGGGAATAGTCAAAGAATACTTGCATATGCTCTGGAGTGTAAGACATTTGTAGAGGTTAGTTCATTAAATCTCCTCTTGGATTGTCAGAGCAGATAGAGTATACTATGCATGTTCCAAGGCCAGTCCCCTTAGGTAATGACCTATCTTCTAGACAAACAGGACTCTGCACTGTCCAATTAAAATGAGATATTTTTAAAACACTGTGCAAACCTTAAAACATTATATAAATGGTAGCTGTCATCACTGTCCCCTGAACACACTCTACAATCTCCTGCCTCATTGCTTTTGCTCATGTTTTCTATGCTTGATATGTCCATCTCTATCCTATACAATTCCTACCTATTCTTTAAATTTCAATTCAAATGCCATCTTCCCCATAAAGCTTTACCTGATTAAACAAATCAATGGTGATCTCTCATAGACCTTACTCACTTGCACTTTGCTTTGCACTTCCCTAATGTATTATTTTTTTAAATTTTTGGTTACATTTGGGTATCAAGTTATTTCTCTTCTTCCCTATCAACCTTATACTAGAGAAGGTCAATATAGTTCCATATATCAGTTCTTTCTTTGGAAATAGATAACATCTTCCTTCACAGGTCTTTTGTACTTGATTGGAATATTCATATTATTCAGGCTACTCATTCACATTTATTCTTGGAACAATATTCCTGTTACCTTACACAACATTCTCTGGGTTCTGCTCATTTTACTCTGCATTATTTCATCCAAGTGTTTCCATGTCTTCCTAAAATCAACCTACTCCTCATTTCTTTTCTTTTTTTTTTTTAATTAAAGCTTTTTATTTTTCATATGCATGGACATTAGCCTTTACAAAACCTTGTGTTCCAGTTTCCTCCTATTTCCCCCATGCCTTCACCTAGATGGCAACTAGTCCAATATATGTATGTTAAATGCAATATATGTATATATATTTATACAATTATCAAGCTGCAGAAGAAAAAAAGAGAAGCAAAATAAAATGTAAGCAAACAACAATAGAAAGTGTGAAAATGCTGTGTTATGGTCCAGCTCAGATCCCACAGGCCTGTCTCTGAGTGTATATGGCTTTCTTCATCACTGAACAACTGGAACTGGTTTGAGACATCTCATTGTTGAAGAGAGCCATGTCCATCATCATATAGTCTTGTTGTTACCGTGTATAATGATCTCCTGGTTCTGCTCGTTTCACTCAGCATCAGTTCATGCAAGTCTCTCCAGGCCTCTCTGAAATCATCCTGCTGGTCATTTCTTACAGAACAATAATATTCCATAACATTCATATACCATAATTTATTCAGCCACTCTCCAATTGATGGGCATCCCTTCAGTTTCCAGTTTCTAGCCACTACAAAAAGGGCTGCCACAAACATTCTTGCACATGTGGGTCCCTTTCCTTCCTTTAAGATCTCTTTGGGATATAAGCCCAATAGAAACACTGCTGGGTCAAAGGGTATGCACAGTTTGGTAACTTTTTGCTGCTCCTCACTCTTTCTTTTTTGTTTTTTGCTGAGGCAATTGAGGTTAAGTGACTTGCCTAGAGTCACACAGCTAGGGAATGTTAAGTGTCTGAGACCAGATTTGAACTCAGGTCCTCCTGACTTCAGGGCTGGTGCGCTATCCACTGTGCCATCTAGCTGCCCCTTTGTTCCTCATTTCTTAATGCAGAATAATATTCCATCACAATGATGTACCACAATTTATTCAGCCATTCCCCAATTGAGAGTTATCCACTTAATTTTCACTACAAAGAAAGCTTCTACAAACACTTCAGAACATATAGATTCATTTCTTTTTCCCTGATCACTTTGAGAAATAGACCTGATAGTGGTATTGCTGGTGAGACTGTTATGCTCAGGGAGAAACTGAGATAGTATCACACATTAGAGATTAGATATTACTTTATTGATCCAGATATAAGACTAGCCGACTGAATAGGAGTAACGACCAAAGCATTCAGTGATCCATTGGGGCAAGTCATGGATTTATATAGGTTCCTATAGCTCGGGGAGAAAGAACAGCTGAGAGATATCGGGGGTTCAAAAGAAACTATTAATTCAATTCTGACAGGTAGGGAGTAAGGGGAAGAAGAGTACTAAAGTTATAAATTCAGGTAGGGAGTGAAAGCTGCTGGAGAAGCTGGGACAGTGAGTCTGGGTCATACAGATAAGGGGGATGTTGGGGCTGGCCATTTGGAAGTTTTATGATTCCATTGGAATGTGAGTCCAATTATTTCTGAAGGTCAGGAAGTGGGGGTTGCTATTCTGGGACAGAGCAATTAAGGGAAGTTTTGTACATGGGAACTGTAGCATTAAGGGAAACAGGGCAATTTAGGGAAACTGATACATGTGGCACAAGACCAGGGAAAGTTTTCTCAAAAAGTCTAAGAGATGGAGTAGGTCAGACTAGGCCTAAGTCATGTGATCCCTATTCCCAGAGGTCTTCAGAGCAAGAAGATCAGGCCTTGGGCCCAAGTTACAGGAAGTCACATGATCTCTAGGCCTAGAGGTCTCTAAAGGTCAGACCCTAGGTCAGCTTCAGGAAGTGAAAGGAAATGATGTGACCCACAGGAAGCAGACAACATTGGTGACCATTGGTCAATAATAGTTAGTTCCTTTTTAGTCTATCCAATGAAAAGACTTGGGTCTTTTGCTATTTAAGCAGCTTTCCTGTTTCTAGCTTGCCCCGTCAGGCACATGTTGGGAGCTGAGATGCCTCCCGGATGTGCTGGGCCTCTCCCTGCAGGGACTAAATAAATGCTTTCTCTGCGTACCTGAAGATGTCTCTGATTAGTTAATTTAGGGAAGGGGCCTAGCACCTGTCCCACACACTGGGTCAAAGGGTATACACAATTTTATAAATCTTTGGGCATAATTAAAGATTGCTCTCTAAAATAGATCAATTCAGTGTTTTACTAATTGGGACAATTAGTGTCCCAATTTTTCCATGTACCCTCCAATATTTGTCATTTTCCCCCTTCCATCATCTTAGCCAATTTGTTAGATATGAGATATCTAAAAGTTGTTTTAATTTGAATTTCTTTAATTAATAATGGCTTAGAGCATTTTTTCATATGACTATATATGTAACTTAGATTTCTTTTTCCAAAATGCCTATTTTTATCCTTTGATCAATTATCAATTGGAGAATGACTCATACTTATACATTTGACAAAGTTCTCCATATATTTGAGATAGGAGACCTTTATCTAAGAAACTTTCTATAAAATCACTCCCTCTCCATTTTTTTCTTTTCCTCTAATCTTGGCTCTCTTGGTATTATTTGTACAAAATCTTTTAAATTTAGTGCAATCAAAATTATCAAATGTATATCACACAATGTTCTCTATCTTTTGCTTATTTATAAATTCTTCTCTTATCCATAAGTCTGTTAGATAATATGCTCTATGTTTTTCTAATTTACTTATATCTCCCTTCATGTCTAGGTCATGTATCCATTTTGATCTTGTCTTGATAAATGGTGTAAGATATCGGTCTATACCTAGTTTCTGCCAGACTGCTTTCCAATTTTCCCAGCGATTTTTTACTAAACAGAGACTCTCAGAGTAAGAAAAATGAAAAAAGGGATTTATTAGTATCTCAGGAGAAAGGGCCTCTCCCAACTAACAAGGTGTTTGTCATTAAAAGAAGTGCAAAGTAAAAACTGAAAAACACAAGATCAAATAGCCTGACCCCAGAAATCTCGCCTGTCTTTTCTCCCATCATTTTGGGGAGTCTAGGCTTACATTCTAGTGGCAGAAATCTAACCCAGAAATAAAAGAATAAATTGCCTTTAAAAGCTAATTAAGAGGTGGTAGGAAACCCGAGGGGACTAACTCCTGCAATTTTTTTTTTTTTTTTAAACCTAGAGCTCTACTTATTATTAAGTCTCAAGTCACAATTAAGGTATACTTTAAGGCTGTATTTCCATGAAAGTGTCTTCACTCAGTTAATTACACACAAATTTTTATATTTATCAAACCCAAGGTTAGCATAATAATTTACTACTGTTTATTGTATATCTATTCTTTCTCCCTGATCCACTATTCTTTCTTTAGCCAGTGCCAGATATTTTTTTGATAATTACTGCCTTATACAGTTTAAGACTTGGTACTGCTGGACCTCTTTCCTTTCCAATTTTTTTTTTCAATAATTCCTTTGATATTCTTGATCTTTTGTTCTTCCAAATGAATTCTGCCATTTTTTCTAGCTCAAATTTTTTTGTGTGAGATTTAAATGGGATGGAAATGAATAAGTAAGTAGTTAAGGTAGAATTAACATGTTTAAAATATTGACTTAGCCCACCCATGAACAATTAATATTTTTCCAATTATTTAAATCTGCCTTTATTTGGATAAAAAAGGTTTTATAGTTACAGTCATGCAATTCCTGGGTTTGTCTTGGCAGATATACTCCCAGGCATTTTATATTGCCTATGGTTATTTATTTATTTATTTCTTATTGCTATTATTTCTAGGATAATGCTGAATAATACTTGTGATAATGGTCATTCTTGTTTCATTCCTGAACTTCTTGGGAAGACTTCTAGCTCATTTTCAATGCAAATAATATTTGCTGATGGTTTCAGGTAGATGTGTCTTATCATTCTAAGGAAAAATTCCCTTATCCTTATGCTTTCAGGTGCTTTTAATAGGATGGAGTATTGTATTTTGTCAAAAGCTTTTTCTGCAACTATTGATATGGCTATATGACTTTTGTTGTTTTTGCTATTGATATTAGTTAATGTTAATAGTTTTCTTTTATTGAATCATCTCTGCCTTCCTACTATAAATCCAACTTGCTCATAATGTAGAGTTTTTGTGATGCATTGTTGTAGTCTTCTAGCTGATATTTAACATTTTTGCATCAGTATTTATAATGAAATTGATCTATAATTTTCTTGTTCTATTTTTGCGTTTCTTGGTTTAAATATCAGCATATTTGTTTCATAAAAGGAGTAGGATTTCTTCTTTGCATCTAATAGTACAAATAACCCATTTAATATTGGAATTAGTTGACCTTTTAATGTTGTAGAATTCACTTGTAAAGCCATCAAGTGCTGATGTTTTTTCCTAGGGAAACTCGTTTATTGTTTGTTCAATTTCTTTTTCTAAAATAGGTTTCTTTAGATATTTCCTCTTCTGTTAATCTGGTCAGTTTACATTTTTATAAGTATTCTTCCATTCCATTTAAATTATTAAATTTATTGGCATATAATTGGGCAAAATAATTCCTAATGAGTGCTTTAACTCCATATCATTGATGGCGCATTCACCATTTTTATTTTTAATACTAGTGGTTTGATTTTCTTCTCTTTTAAAAAAAATTATATTACCTAATGGTTTTTCAAATAATAAAAAATAAAACCATCTCCTAGCTTTACATATTAATGTAAGTTTCCTTCTATTCAATGCCTTTAATTTTCAGGATTGCCAATTTGGTATTAACTTATTCTTTTTCTACTCTTTTTTTTTTAATTGCATACTCAGTTCAAAGTAGTTCTTTACAATATTTGTTATTACATAAATTTTCTCTTGGTTCTGTCATTTCATTTTGCATCAATTCATACAAGTCTTACAGTGTTTCTCTGAAATAATCCCCTTTATTTCTTACAGCACAACAGTATTCCATTGCATTTTTATATTATAACTTGTTCAGTCATTTCATTGCTACCTGATTGCTACTGGGTGTGAAAAAGAACCTCAGTTATTTTAATTTGCATTTCTCAAATTATTAGTGATTTAGCTCCCATAGTCTATTCATTAGTTGCATCATACAACTTCATATATAAATGACCCAAATGTGGAATTGGAGAAATAGCATCAAAGTTCCAAAAGGTTGTTCAAATTGCTCATGGAAAGATGCAAAGGGCAGATTAAAAGCATTAGATTAAAAATCAGAAAATCTAACCAAGAAAACATTGTACACAGTAACAAGGAGATTATGTGATGATCAACTCTGATAGACTTGGCTTTTTTCAAATGATTCAAGGCAATTTCCATAGATTTGGGATGAAAAGTGCCATCTCCATCCAGAGAGAACTAGGGAGACTCAGTATGGATGAATGCAGAGTATTTTTATCTTTAAAATAATTATAGCTTGTTTTTTTCTTTGTCATGTTTTTTCTCCTTTTGATCAGATTTTTTCATGTGCAGCACAGCTTAAAAGAATTATACATGTTTAACATATGGGATTACTTGCTGTCTTGGGGAGGGGGAAAGAGGTATGAGAAAGAGAAAAAACTGGGACACAGGGTTTTACAAAAGTGAATGTTGAAAACTATCTTTGCATGTATTTAGAAAAAAAAATACTATTAAAATTTGCGTGTGTAAGGGGAGAGAATCAGAAAATGAGTTCAAGTTTAACTTTATTGTTTGTCAAAATCAAGAAGGAACTCATTTCCAAGGCCAACATCCCAACTATCTGCCTATTCTTGGACTGTCAACCTACACTTTTCACTGAAGCTAAATTCACTAAAAAGTCTCTGTTAAGGGAGGGAAAAAGGCCTCAGAAAGTCAGACTCTGCTGCTTCCCAGATAGATATTATCATTGCTTTAGGCAAAAAGTGACTGCATTTTATAAGAAAGCACTGAGCTCAATCATCTGTCAAACCTCATGGCTTCTTTGAAGGACCAAGAGGGGAGTGAATCAGGGAGGGGCTCAGACCGTGGAGGGGAGTCTGAAGCCATTTCAGAATCACAGCAGGTAGCCTTGGGACAAATTCTCCTCTCAGCTATTCTGGACTCTACAAACCTTTCTACCCTGAGGCTAAGCCTCGGGGACAACAGCCAGAAATCTCTTTTTCTAATAAAATTCACTCTAACCTATTCACAGGGGGATGGAATAAAAACACCAGAGCAGCTCTGTTAGCCCATCTGATGAATGCACTGATCGTGTTGTTATTGAGGACTACTGCCGTCATCATTTGGCATCCTAGCCCCCTTCTAGACTGTAAGAACCATGAAGACAGCCCTGCTTTCCACAGCACAGTGTTTTGCCCACTGGAGGCTGGATCAGAAGCTCTTTTGGACCTTCCTTAATATTACTGCCTCCCTTCTGTGATTATCTCCAATTTACCTTAAGTATATCTTGTTTATACCTAATTGTTTGCTTATTGTCTGCCTCCCCACTCCCCAACCCTATTAGATTGTGAAGTTCTTCAGGGTAACCCTACTGCTTAACACAGTGTCTGCACATAATAGGGACTTAATAGATGCTTGTTGATTTGACTTAATTGCAGGTGAGTCTTGAATCGGTGAGTCTAATCTTCCCCCCAAGTCCCAGGGAGCAGATTGGATTTAGTCAACTATTTTCAGAATTCCCAAATTTTTATTCACTAAATACTGCTTCCTTTAAAGTAGGTCTTTTAATTTCTAACTAAGGCATACAGATTGGCCAAAGGAACAAATATAAAATAAATAAACACTAGCTTTTTGGCAGGCTAAACATACTGGCAACCTTTAAAGTCTTCCAATTCCAGAACAGAATCAGTCAATCCCCAAGTAGAAAGAAAAAAAAGCAACTTTTTTGGTTGTTCAGAATCCTGGATTTCACCAATACAGGGAGCTTCAGAGGAGGGATTCCTACTAATGCAGATACCGAACCTTCTTTTTGAAACTCATCATCATCTTAGAAAATTGTCTGGGCACAGTGATAAGTGAGTTACCCAGAGACATATAGCCAATTTGTTTCCGAGGCAGAACCCAAACTCAGATGTTCCCGACTTTAATGCTAGTTCTCTAACTTTTATACCACATTTTCTCTAATGAAAGTAAAGACTACCTGGACCAATAAAATTCAAAACTCCTAGCAACTATAGAGGCCATCAAAATTTTAAATATCATAAATATTCTAGGTTTTTCCCAGAGGGGAGAAAATCTTACCTCCAATATTGACTCCCTGGGTGACTTTGAATTAAGTCAACTTGCCCGATGGAACCCTGTGCATCCTTATTTGTAACATGAGAGACCTGGAATGTCACCCATCTCTCTTTTAGTCTATCAAATTCCTTCAAACCTTAACTCAAGTGCCACTAGACTAAATAGACTAGATGGTAAGGTTTCTTTCAATTCTGAATTTTATATTAATACCTTTAGAGTAAGCTAAGAGCTGGAGTCCAAAGCCAGGACTTTTTCTGTTCTTGAGGAGTAGATGAAATAGAATTAAAAGGTTTTGGAGAAATTCTCTTACTTTGTTACATACCCCAATTTCACCAGATGGAAGGGACTATTATTGAGCACTTATGATGTACTAGGAGTTTTACAACTATACCTCATCTGTTCCTCAGAACAATATTGGAACACAGGTGCTATGATTTTCCCCATTTTACAGTTAAGGAAACTGAGATAGTGATTTGTTCAAGGCAAATAGCTAATATGTATCTGAGGTCTGGTTTTCCTTTTTTTAAATTCAAATTTATTAACATTCATTTTTTAAAATAAATTTTGAGTTCTGAATTTTCTCCCTTCCTGTCACTCCTCTCCCACCCATTGTAAAAGCAAGAAATTTGATATCAATTATACATGTGAAATCATACAAAAGATATTTCCTTCTTTTCCACAATGAAAAAAATTGAGAAAAGTAAAGAAAGTAATATATGTATATGTATATGTATATGTATATATATATATATATATATTTCAAACAACATTTAGATTCTATCAGTTCTCTTTCTGGAGGTGGATATCATTTTTATTATAAGTCCTTTGTAAAACTAAAACCATTCCCAATAAGATCAGGAGTGAAACAAGGCTGCCCACTGTCACCATTACTATTTAATATTGTATTAGAAATGTTAGCTTTAGCAATAAGAGAAGAAAAAGAGATAAAAGGAATTAGAGTAGGTAATGAAGAAACCAAATTATCACTCTTTGCAGATGACATGATGGTATACTTAGGGAACCCTAGAGACTCAACTAAAAAACTACTAGAAACAATTCACAACTTTAGCAAAGTTGCAGGATTCAAAATTAATCCACATAAATCATCAGAATTTTTATATAGTACCAACAAAATTCGGCAGCAAGAGATACAAAAAGAAATTCCATTCCAAATAACGGATGATAGTATAAAATATTTGGGAATCTATCTGCCAAGGAAAAGTCAGAAACTATATGAACTAAACTACAAAACACTTTCCACACAAATAAAATCAGACCTAATCAATTGGAAAAACATTAAGTGCTCATAGGTAGGCAGAGCGAATATAATAAAAATGACAATACTACCCAAACTAATCTACTTATTTAGTGCCATACCAATCAAACTCCCAAGAAATTATTTTACAGATCTAGGAAAAATAGTAGCAAAGTTCATTTGGAAGAACAAAAGGTCAAGGATTTCAAGGGGATTAATGAAAAAAAAAAGGCAGATGAAGGTGGCCTTGCTGTACCGGATCTAAAACTATATTTATTATAAAGCAGCAGTCATCAAAACCGTTTGGCACTGGCTAAGAAATAGAGCAGTCGATCAGTGGCGTAGGATAGGTTATCAGGACAATCTAGGCAATAACTTTAACAATTTTGCGTTTGATAAACCCAAAGACCCCAGCTTTTGGGATAAGTATTCACTATTTGACAAAAACTGCTGGGAAAATTGGAAACTAGTGTGGAAGAAATTAGGGCTTGACCCACACCTAACACCACATACCAAGATAAGATCTAAATGGGTTCATGATCTAGATATAAAGAGTGATATTGTAAGCAAATTAGAGGAACACCTCTCAGACCTGTGGAGACCGAATAAATTTATGTCCAAAGAAGATCTGGAACTCCTAATTGAACACCAGATAGATAATTCTGATTATATTAAGTTAAAAAGTTTCTGTACAAATAAAACTAATGCAGACAAGATTAGGAGGGAAGCATCAAATTGGGAAATCATCTTTACATTTAATGGTTCTGATAAAGGCCTCATTTCTAAAATATATAGAGAATTGTCTCATATTTATAATAATTCAAGCCACTCTTCAATAGATAAGTGGTCAAGGGATATGAACAGACAATTTTCAGATGATGAAATTAAAACCATCTCTAGTCATATGAAAAGGTGCTCCAAATCATTATTGATCAGAGAAATGCAAATTAAGACAACTCTGAGGTACAACTACACACCTGTCAGATTGGCTAAAATGACAGGAAAAGATAACGATGAATGTTGGAGGGGATGTGGGAAAATTGGGACACTGATACATTGTTGGTGGAACTGTGAACAGATCCAACCATTCTGGAGAATAATTGGGAGCTATGCTCAAAAAGTTATCAAACTATGCATACCCTTTGACCCAGCAGTGTTTCCATTGGGCCTATATCCCAAAGAGATCTTAAAAGAGGGAAAGGGACCCACATGTGCAAGAATGTTTGTGGCAGCCCTTTTTGTAGTGGCTAGAAACTGGAAACTGAGTGGATGCCCATCAATTGGAGAGTGGCTGAATAAATTATGGTATATGAATGTTATGGAATATTATTGCTCTGTAAGAAACGACCAGCAGGATGATTTCAGAGAGGCCTGGAGAGACTTGCATGAACTGATGCTGAGTGAAACGAGCAGAACCAGGAGATCATTATACACAGCAACAACAATATTACATGATGATCAATTCTGATGGACATGGCTCTCTGCAACAAAGAATTGTCTCAAACCAGTTCCAATTGTTCACTGAAGAAAACCATATACACCCAGAGAAAGGGATATGAAATATGGACCACAACGTAACATTTTCATGCTCTCTATTGATATTTGCTTGCATTGTGTTCCCTTTCTCTGATTTTCTTTTTTTTCTTGTAGATAGAATTTTTCTTGCACAACTTGTCAAGTATTTCAACATTATTAACATGTAGTGGACTTCCTGCCATCTAGGGGAGGGTAGGGGACTGGGGGTAAAAGTTGTAATGGAAAGCTTTGTAAAGATCAATGCTGGGGAACTACCCCATACATATGTTACACAAATAAAAAGCTTTAATAAAAAAAATAAAAATAAGTCCTTTGTAATTGTCTTGGATCCTTATATTGCTGAGATTAGTTAAATCATTCACAGTTGATCACTATATTATTGTTATTGTGTACATTTTGATTCTGCTCGCTTCATTTTGTATCAGTTCATATGTTTTTCCAAGTTTTTCTGAAATCCACTTGCTCATCATTTTTCATAGCAAAATAGTATTCCATCACATCCATTACCATATGTTCATCCATTTCTCAATAGATGGGCATCCCCCCAATTTCTATTTTTTTTTGCCAAGAGCTACTATTAATATTTTTGTACATAGAAGTCTTTTTCCTTTTTCTTTAACTTCTTTCTAATGCAGACCTAGTAGTGGTATTGCTGGGTCAAAGGCTTCTGCATAGTTTTATAGCTCTTTGGGCTTAATTTCAAAATTTTTTCCAGAATGGCTGGATCAGTTCACAACTTCACCAACAATCCATTCATGACCCTTTTTCACATGAGCTCAGGTATTTCTGATGTCAGGGCCAGAACTCTATTCCCTGTGCCAACTATTAGGACTGCTTTTCATTCAAATATCTTTCATTGTTAACCTGTACTTTGTATCAAGGCCACAGGCCTGATTTCTGGGATTCTCCATTTTATCTTTTGAGTTATCTTAAGTTCTTATATATATTTTTTCTATCTCTGTTTTACCCCTGACTCCAATGTAGTGTGGTAGAAAGAAACATCAGATTAAGAGTCAGAAGACCCTCATTCAATTGATTCATCCTTGACACAAATTCTATTAATTAAGATCAGGCCTAAGACTTATAGGCAGTATGATATAGTAAACAGCACTGGATCTGAAGTCAGGAAAAACTGGGTTCAAATCCCATTTTAGACACTTACCAATGGGATGGCCCCAGGCAAATATTAACCAATAGACAAGCATTTATTAAATGCCTACTATGTGACAAACGTACTAGGAACAAGTTAGTTAATCTACTTGGAGTTTAATTTCCTCATAAGTAAAAGAAGGCAGTTATATTTGTTGACCTCTAACATTGCTTCCAGGTCAAGGACTGCAATATTATGATACATCTCAGTCAGACTAGGAAAGGCCCTGGTGTGGGCAGCTAAGACAATTTTTAATTTTTTAAAATTTTTTAGTAATATTTAATTTTTCCAAATACATGCAAAGATTATTTTCAACATTCATCTTTGCAAAATCTTTTGTTCCAAATTCTTCTCCCCCCCACTTCCCTCCTCCCTCCCCTAGATATCAAGCAATCAAGTACAGATTAAACATGTACAATTTTTCTAAACACATTTCCATGTTTGTCATGTTGTACAAAAAAAATCAGATCAAAAGGGGGAAAAAAACAAGAAAGAAAAGGCAAGCAAGGAAACAAAAAATGGTGAAAAGGCTATGCTTTGATCCACATTCAGTCTCCACAGTTCTCTCTGGATGCTGACGGCATTCTCCATCCCAAGTCTATTGGAACTGCCTTGAATCACCTCATTGTTGAGAAGGGCCAAGTCCACCACAGTTCATCATGACATAATCTTATTGCTGTGTCCCATGTTCTGGTTCTGCTCCTTTCACAGCTAAGACAATTCTTACCTCTTATAACCAGGTGACAGAGCAGATCACACCTTGGGCTTGGGATCAGGAGAACCCATCTTCCTGAGTCCAAATCTGGCCTCAGATACTCACTCGCTGTGTGACCTGGTCAAGTGCCCTTACACAGTCTGCTGCAGTTTTGGAGAACACACAGCAAACTACTTCAGGACCTTTGCCAAGAAAACCCCAAGATGAGGTCACACAATTGGACACGACTGAAAATACTAAACCACAGCATGGTTCTTCCTTGAAGAGGGCACCCAAAGTAGATATGCCATCAGGAAGTTGGTTTGTAAAACACTGGAGTTTTTATTGAAGCATTTACTGTGAAAGGGAACAGCAAAGTTTACCTGGACAGGCTTATAGTACAAATGGAGTGTTTTCGAATTCACAGATTCCCTTATCCTAATTCCTATACCTCCTGGTACAGGAATGTTGGGAGGAGAGGGAGGCCCGATTTCTTCCCATCACCATTCTGGGACAAAGGGACAATACAGGTAAGGGAGGGAGTGGTTTCTGTGGCTCATCCATCCTGGTTCCCTTCTGGAGTCAAACTGCCTCAGTAATGGGAGCACCCATCTGGCAGGGAGGACTCTAAGGGGTGACTTCTTCTATAGTTGGCCATATAAAAGGCTGGTGGAGTTCTACCCCTGAGGCTCCATTTTTGGGGAAAGGAGGTGGGTTGTGGGGAGCTGTGATATTAAATCCAACAGTATCCTGCTTTTGAGGAGGAGGAAATAGACTGCTGGTGTTTTTACCTACCCAAGTTTTCCTTTCCTTGCTCCAAGAGTCAAGAGGAAGGAGTATTCCACCATTTTAGGAGAGAGCTGGTAGACTCTGTGACCATTGTTACTAGGTGACAAGATGGATAGAGGGGTGGGCGAACTTATCCTGAAGTACAACCACAGAGAAGATAATGATCCTGGGAGTCCCTCCACCACATCATTGGAAAGTAGAGTCCCCCTCCTGACCCACTCAACCCAGTGTCACGGTAGGGCAAGATGGAGGATGCAGTCTGCTGCTCAGTGTGGAGTAGGAGACAGCCAGTAGAGCAGGGCAAAGACCCAGTTGCCCAGCCAGGACCCTCTCATGCGCAAGAAGAGTTCATGCAGATTGATCTGCCACAGGTTGAGAGATTCCCCAAGAGATATCTGGGTCTTCTTGAGTAATGAGCAAGTCTTCTCCCTCTTGTGCCTGGGGAGGGACAGAAAAAAAGTGGAGGGGTAAGACAAATTAAAGATGGCTGCACTGCCCGCCACGATCCCAGCTTCCCCATTATCAGGGTCAATGTTGTGATAGTTCTTTCAAACTAGGCTGCTGGAGAACTCTGTTTTTTTTCTTAGGTAAAATTTTCCAATAAGGCAGACGTGCTCCTCTATCCTTAATAAAGACAATAAATTTCCATTTACACAGATTCCTCAAAACTCAGCCATCATTAAGATCAATATAAATTGATCCCTAGACTTTCCACCTGTCATATCCACAGCAGAATATGATAACTTGGGCTTGTTTAGGATGTCCTTGAGGTACTTCAAGGTAATTGAGGGTTTCAGATCCATTGTTTTCTGGATTCCTAGAAAGGCAGGATAGATTTTGGTTCATTTGTAAGGATGAACCTCCTAACCATTACAGCTGTCCAAAAATGAACTGAGCTGCATTGGGAGATAGTGAGTTCCCTGTCATTGGAGGTCCTCAAACTGAGGCTTGTCCAGGGGCAGGTGGAGGGAATTTATGCTTTGGGTAGGGGGTGGATGTTCAAATTATTCAAGTCAAGGGTAACACATAAGTTTTTTATTCCAAGGGTATTTTGCTGGATCTTAGTTCTTTCAAATCTGGCATTCTAGTTATGGTCATTCTTAATTTATTTGGCTGAATCTGCTATTCCTCAATCATTCTTGGATAAATAGATATCTTGGTCTAGTCTAGGAGTAATACTTCTCAACTAGCTACTTTTTTGATCTATCAGGATTTTAATGTTTAAAAAAATTAGAGGTTCTAACCACCCCTTCCTTTTGCACCTAGCAGGTTAAGAACATTCTCTCTTTCAAAGAACCTTCAGAATTGAAAGGGATCTTCCTCAAAGATCCCTTACTCTAATCTCATTTAGTCTAACCTAATTTCTTTTTAAAAATATTTTATTAAAGTATTTTATTTACAAAACATATGCATGGGTAATTTTTTAACATTGACCCTTGCAAAGCCATTCTATTCCAAATTTTTCCCTCCTTTCCCCTGTATGGCAGGTAGTCCAACACATGTTAAATATGTTAAAATATAGGTTAAATCCAATATATGTATACATAGTTATACAATTATCTTGCTGCGCAAGAAAAACTGGATCAAGAAGGAAAAAAAAAACAGAGAAAGAAAACAAAATGCAAGCAAACAACAACAGAGAGAGTGAGAATGTTATGTTGTGATCTACATTCAGTTCCTACAGTCCTCTCTCTGGGCATAGATGGCTCTCCTCATCACTGAACAACTGGAATTCCTAACCTAGTCTAAAAACTAATTAGCCTAGTTAGCTAGTTTAATCTAGTTAAAACGTAAAAGTCCTAAATTTCCCTTCCTTTTGCCACACAGCAGTACAGGAACATTCTCTTTTTCAAAGAATCTTGAGAATCTTTTGAAAGGGACCTTCTTTAGAGATCTCCTAGTCTAACCTAAAGTGTAAATTCTCCTCTATGTACTCCATAACAAATGATCATTAGCTTCCACTTGACTTTCAGTGACTGGGAACTCATTACCTTATAAGGCAACCTAATGAATTTTTGGAAAGCTATTATTGTTGTTTCCTCCTTATAATGAGCCAAAAATCTATCTTATCTTCCTAGGAATCCAGAAGACAATGGAACTGATACCTCAAAAAATTCTGTTGAATTCAAGCATATGAGACTATAAATTTAGAGCTGGCTAAGATGACAGGAAAAGCTAATGATAAATGTTGGAGAAGATGTAGGAAAATTGGGACACTGATACATTGTTGGTAGAGTTGTGAACTGATCTAGCCATTCTGGAGAGCAATTTGGAACTATGCTCAAAAAGTTATCAAACTGTGCATACCCTTTGACCCAGCAGTGTTTCTATTGGGCCTATATCCCAAAGAGATCTTAGAGGAGGGAAAGGGTCCCACATGTGCAAGAATGTTTGTGGAAGACCTTTTTGTAGTGGCTAGAAACTGGAAACTGAATGGATGCCCTTCAATTGGAGAATGGCTGAATAAATCATGGTATATGAATATTATTGTTCTATAAAAAATGATCAGCAGGATGATTTCAGCAAAGTCTATAATGACTAAATGAACTGATGCTAAGTGAAGTGAGCAGAACCAGGAAACAATGTCCACATAACAACAGGATCAACTATGATGATCCTTCTTGATAATGCCAGTGATCCACAGTAATTCCAATAGACTTGGGATGGACAATACCAATTACATCCAGAGAGAGAACTATGGAGACTGAACATAGATTGAAGCACAGTATTTTCACCTTTTTGTATATTTGAATTTTTCTTTCTCATGTTTTTTTTTTTTTTTGCTTTTGGTTTGATTTTTTTTTTTTTTTTGCACAACATGATGGAGAAATATGTTTAAAAGGATTTTTTTTTAACCTATATTAAATTGCTTACTATCTTGGGGAGCAGAGAGGTAGAGAAAGGGAGAAAAATTTGGAACACAAAAGTTTTACAAAAATGAATGCTAAAAACTATCTTTACATAAATTTGGAAGAATAAAATATTATTAAGAAGAAAAAAAAGAGTCCTTGGGAACCCAGAAACTTACGCAGCCAGGGCTCGGGTACAACAACGAGACATGTTGAGGAAGGAGCTGGCACTGGCCCGGGTAGACAGGGATGTCTCAATGCTCCGGAGCAGGTCATTAGTCTTAAGGATGAGCAACATTTGCCGGGGCACCTTATTAAGGAGCTGACTGATTTGTGGGAGGTAGGTAGCAGCATTGTTTCGAATCTCTACATCCTGAGGAAGAAAAACAGAAAATCTGGAGTCAAAATTCAAGGGTCCAAATGTCATCTGTGCCACTTAACTTGCTGTGTGTTACATAAAATTAATCACTAATCTCTCTGAGTTTCACATTCCTCATCTGCACAGGAGTATAATATGTCTCCTTCATGGATGGTCTGATGGATAGAGCACTGGATCTAGAGATAGGAAGACCTGAATTCAAATACATCCTCCAGCACTTACTACCTTTGTTATCCTGGGGAAAATGGAGGCAACCACCATTTGTAAGGTGCCTACTGTGTACCAAGCACTGCACTAGGCTCTTTACAAATATTATCTCATTTGAGTCTTTACAACAACCCTGGAAGGTAGAGACTATTATCCCCATTTTATAGGTAAGGCAAAAAGAGTTAAAATGATTTGTCCAGGATCATATAGCTACTAAGTGTCAGAGGCTGGATTTGAACTCAGGTCTTTCTGTCTCCAGATCTAGTGCTCTTTCCACTTTAAAATATAGTTGAGGTAATTGATGTAGTTTCCTCATTTGTCAAATGGGAATAATTAATGCAACTCCTCCCATGATTGTTGTGAGGAAAAAAGTGAAATATTTATATAGCAGTTTACAAACTGTAGTACACTAATTGTTATAATTAATTTTGGTAAAGCACTTTTCAAATCTTAATACAAATATAGGCTTTAATAATAATAAAAAAAATTGATTGATTGAGCAAGAAGCTCCATCTCTCAGAGTGATATAATGGAGAGTGTTGTCTTTGGAGTCAAAGGACCGGGTTCAAGTCCTGCCTCTGTGTGATCTTGGACAAGTCACTGAACTCTCAAGTCAAGTTTCCCCATCTGCAAAATGAGGGAGTTGGATCATATGGTCTCTAAGGTCCCTTCCAGTTCTAAATCAATAAGCTTATCTTCTAAAAGTCCATCCAAGGAAACAATTAGGGGGATAAGTCTGCAATGTTTGGTCAGAGTTCCCAGGATAAGTTTCCCTAGGAATGACAGAGGCTTAGTACTACTAGAACCTCTGTGCCTGGGGCTTGGACCAGATGTCTGACATCCTTACACACACCCAGAGAAAGTGAGGGAAGGGTAACTATATTAAATTGAGTTGGATAAACGAGAGAGCTTCACTCTTCACATTGCCCCACACTCTGACTTTAATCTATCAAAAAACAGACCTTGGGGAAATTGTGTAACTTTTCTTTATCAGTCATTACTGTCTTTCTACAAATGGGAGAACAGAACTACAAGTTATACTTGCCCAAAGTGCCTGAGTCGTCAATGTCCTGAGGCAGGATCTGAATTCAGCTCTTTCTAACTCCAAGTCTAGTACTTTACCCACCTGTCTGCATGAGGAATTTTTTAAATTGCTTGCATAAAGTGTCCCATCTATTTTGAGAGGATCACCACCATGTAAGCACACACAAAAAGGGCAAAGCATTAGCCCACTCAGCAGTGACTTTGGTTCATCCAATCAATCAGTATCTCATGAGTGAGTACCTACAGGGACCAATGTATTCAGAAGGCTTCTAGTCCAGCCCCATTTTCTGACACAAGCTTATTCTAGGTAACATGCACTGGCCCTTTAAGGAACGTGTGTGTGCTGTTAATGTCTGAGCTGCTCCATGATCTGAAATCTCCTCCAGGCAGCTGCAATCAGACTGGAACATCTCAGCACCAAGCCAGACACCCCAAAAGATCCCCCTCTCGCCTTCTTTCTCCTTCCCACCCCCCCCGTCCGTCTCTCCTCTGTCTCTCTGTCTCTCCTTCCCTCCCCATCTCCTACCGCTCTTATCCCAAACCAGCCACAACACCTCCACCTCTGTGCCAGGATATGCTAGACACACCAAATCGGAAACAGATCAGATGCCCACCACCTTCAGCCCCGCTCAGATCCGAGCCTTAAAGCAGGAAGAGATATTGTTATTAGAATAAGAAAATACAGGCCTTCTTGCTATTCCTTGGACAGGACGCTCCATCTTCCGATGCCAGGGGCTTGCACTGACTACCCTCCATGCACAGAATTTTCTTCCTCCTTCCTTCCACAGTTTCCCTAAGACTCAGCTGAAATCCTACCTTCTAAAGGAAGTCCTTCCCACTGTCCAATTCTCATCCCTCTGTTAGTTCCCTTCAACTGCTACTGCCTTCTTTTTTAAAAACATCTATCTAGATCTGTCTAGACAGATGGGGAGATTTCGATACCCCGCTGTCCTGTTTGTACAGATTATTTTGTTTCTTTGCAGAAAGTGAGCAGGCCAAGTACCCTGTTTTTGTTCCCCCATTCCCTTTTTTGGTATCCCTAGCACTTAGCACAATGCCTGGCACATAGATTGAGCCCCGACACCAGGGGCTTGCACTGATTACCCCCCATGCTCAGAGATGACCAAACGAGGCTTTCCTGAGCCTTAGAGAAAATCCATCTGGAATTTTGGGGTGGGGAGAGAAAGGATATCAGATTCCATAAGGGGAAGAGCACTGGAGAGAGCTTAGGGAAGCCCACAGGAACTATACCAAATGGGCACAAGGGACACATGCAAAACTGCTTCTCCACTTGGCAGATGAATCATTTTACCTATGCAAAAAGCCCAGGATGGGGAAAAAGGATGATAATGAAAACAAAGGCCTACTGGCAGAGTTCAAGGCAACAGAAGATGTATAATAACCCTGTGTTTTCACTCTGTAATCTTACAGTCAGTTGAAATACAATGCATATGAATGCATAACAAATTGCATACTGTTCTAAGGGAAAGGGAGGGGAAAAGAGAGAAAATCTAGAACTCAGTTGTTTTTTTTTAAAGAATGTTAAAGGGACAGCTAGTTGGAGCAGTGGATAGAGCACCAGTCCTGAAGTCAGGAGGACCCGAGTTCAAATTTGGCCTCAGACACTTAATGCTTCCTATCTGTGTGAACCTGAGCAAGTCACTTTACCCCAATTAAGATTATCTTAAAATGTAACTGGGGAAAATATTCTCTAAATTTTATAAAAAGAAGCACAAAATAAAAAAGAAACACAATGCATGTATATTTTGTAGAATGTAAGCTCATGGAGGAAGTAGCTTTTAAAATAGTCATAGGAGATTTAAAGATTATTGATCCAAAGTTGGAAGAGGCCTCCAAAGCCATCTACTCCAATTTATTTTACAGATGAGGAAACTGAGACCCAGAGAAACTCCTATAAGATTGCAGCTCTAGAATTATAATAGTAATTATCATATATAATTATTATATGATATATAATAATTATAATAATGATATAATGTAATAATTTCAGGTCATCTAATCCAGGGCTTCTTAAACTTTTTCCACTTGTGACCCTTTTTTTTTGTCCAAGAAATTTTGACATGTCCCTGTGTATATAAAATGCACAAAAAATAGGTATATAAGATACATCTATGTAGGTAATATAACACATATACAAATCAAATATTTAATAATAATAAGTCATAATTCCACAGCCCCCACATTCAGTTATAAGACCCCACATGTGGTTGTGACCCACAGTTTAGGAAGCTGGGACCCTAGATCAACCTTCTCAAATAAGCTCCATCACTTAATGATGTTAAGTCCCTCTTGCCGGAAGCACTGCATGAGCACAGAATCCTCCAGGGGTCCAGCCACCTGACATCAGGGCCAGCCATCGACTTCACTGAGACCTGACTGGAGGGACATATGATTCTCCCCACAGCCGAGGAGGAGGAGCAAGGACCTACCTCGTTGGCAGTGACCGGGGCCTGGCCAATGCCTTTGTTGACAGAGTCCCAGGACCGGGCTGTCAGCATACAGGCAAACAGGGGGTAGAGATCCCCTGCCCCTAGCTGCTGGCTGTACTTCTTCACATGCTTCATGTCTGCCTTGATCAGGGCCTGCCAGAGGTGACAGTAATCCAGGCGAAATTCATCCGTCAGGATCTGCAGTCAGGGATGGAAGCCACAGGGAGTGAGTCTCTCTATCCCTCCTGATCCCCAGAGGGGAAGAGCCCCAAACAACCCAGCCTGGAGTCACATCTCTCTGAAAATGTGGCTGGGATGATGCCACCTCTGCAACCCAGACTCAGCGTCCAGCAGAAATGATGGGGAAGCCAGCCATTAAGCTTTGCCTGAATTTTTCCAGGGACCAAGAACTTAATTCAGAAGAAGGTCAGAAGACTCCTGGTGAAGTGATCCAAGCCTTTCTAAAAACCAGAACAATTCTCAGACCCTGAAATTTTATTTGTAGAGACCAGATTCCACAAAATAAAAAAAGCATGCTAATGCTTTTACACTCTTCCTCTGCAAAAATCACATAATTATTGTATTGCTCTGACCAGGACCAGGTGTTCTCTGAGTTCAGACCAAGCTCAGACAAGTTCTAGTCATGAAGTCCTGCTGTGATTCAAGTTTGTTACAATGTTTCTGTTTCCCATCATTGTTAGGGGCACAACTCACTGCTCAGTCATTGATAGATTGGTATTATTCCCTTATCTTCCAGATAAAAATCAATCTCTAGTAATGTTTGTTTGTAGAATTTATAAGATACAAAATTTATATATATATATATATATATATATATATATATATATATATATATATGATTTATCTTATATAAGATAACCGTGGCTCTGAGGGCAGATAGGATGAAGGAGGTGTTCTCACTCACCTGATACAATCCATGATCCAACAAAATAATCTCCACCTTCCCAGTTTCTGGACACTTCCTCACCAGCACATTGCCTGGATGTGGGTCACAGTGCACAAAGCCATTGACAAAGATCATCTCGCTGTACATCTTTCCCAGTTGTTGGGAGATCTGAAAAAGCAAAAAGTTAGGAATGGAGCTCCCTTTGGGCTGGGATTGGAAGACTTCCAAACTGGGCTTTACATTTTGTTCCATCTAATCCAATTAGTTAATAAACATTTATTAAACACCCTTTATGGGCAAGGCACTGTCATTATTGGAAGGAGAGACCAAAGGGACTAGAAGTCGGGCAGAAAGAAACAGATCTCATAGTGAAGCTGATGGTTGGTGAGCCTGCAGTGTTGAGTTGAGAATGTATAGAGTAGGGGGGAAGGAAGAAACATTGAAGCTCTTCTTCCAATGACAAAAATTGTTCTCTGGAGTAAGTTGTTCAGCTGTTTTTTCAGTCTTATTCAGCTCTTTGTGACTTTGTTTCAAGTTTTTTTGGTAGAAACATTGGAGATGCTTGCTATTTTCTACTTCAGTACATTTTACTGATGAGGAAACTGAGGCAAAAACAATTAAGTGATCTGCCCAGGATCCTTTCTTAAATTTCTTTCCTACTCCTCACTTCTTTCCCCTTTCCCTTTTCCCTCTCTTCTCTAACTCTCTTTGATCTCTCTCCTCCATCCCTTCCCTCCTCCAATTCTCAAGCAAATCAGAAGGCACAGTGACAACTGGGGGTGTGGTGGTGGTTGTGGAAATAATTCCAGTTCTTTTCTTCCTCATCTTAAGCCCTTTGCTTCTACACCCATATTTCCTCTCCACTTCCTCTTTGCATGGAAGAGAAGCCCAGGATTGCAAAAACATATGGATGCTGTATAAAGGTGAGACTGGGGGTTCTCTGGACCAAAGGGGTGGCAGACAGACCATTCTCCAAAGAGCCTAGAACTAGAAGGTGGGAAACAAAAGGTTGCTAGGAAGGTCAAACTCGAGTCCTCAGGTTCACCAGGGAATGGCTTACTCCTTCAAGGGATTCTCAGCTTGGGAGAATCTGGACCAGATTCTAAGGGATGAGCAGAAAACAGTATTTCTCTCCTCCCCCCTCCCCGCATCCCTCTCCCATGCCCTCCCTTCCTGAGTCCAATGCTAATCTGATTTATGATGTCTGCACAGATGAAATGACACTGGAGAGGCCATTTAAATCATTCTGTCATTGCTGACTTCCCTGCCCCCAGTGGCAGCCTTCTTATCTCTGTTCCCTTTTTTTATTAAAGCTAAAAGCTTTTCTGGAGCAAGGAGACATCCCCCCAGAATAGAGCCAACTCTAAGCCAGGGTAGGACTGTCCATGTGTCTTCCCAGAACAAACATGCTTCTATAAAGCAGTCTCTACCCCTTTTACCCCTTTTACTCCCTCTCAATCAGGTGGATGCCCCCCCCCCCATGAAAACCAGAGAAGCCAGGGACTAGTTAAAGGGAAAATCAAAATAAAAGGGAAATCAATTTGGGAAAAATGCAATAGAATATATCCCTTAAATCCTACAGCAAGATCCTAGAGATTCAAACATTTGACCACATTTTGCTAAATCATCACAATAAAATAGTCAAGCATGGCAGTTAGGGTTCCTAGCTTCCTTCAAGGGTCAGCTCACCTTCCAAAAGAAGTCTTTCCTAATTCCTAGTAGGAAGTGTTTAGATAGAGACAAAGAAAAATACTTCTCAACAGTGTAGTCAGACTATACAAATCCATAATCTCACTGATTTTCAACCAATAACTCTGAGAAATAGAAAAACAGTTATCTTTACTCTGTTATAATAATTTATCTTACAGTGGAAAGCACCTCCCTCCCTCTGGCTCAGTTTCCTCATCTGTAAAATGAAAATGATAGTGTCTAGGGTTGTTGTAAGAATCAAGTGAGATAATCAGTCAGTAATTAGTACAGTGTCTGGCATATAATAACTGCTACCTAAATGAAGGTTATCATTATTATTAACTCATTTAGACCTCATAAGAGTATTGGAATTATCTTTTCCATTTTATAGATGAAGAGAGCTGGAGAGGCTCAGAGAGGTTATAGGATGTTCCCAGAGTCACATAGCTGGGAAATAATGGAAGGGGAGGAAGAGGGCCTTTTTGACACAAGTGAAGTGCTCATTATGGCCATCCTTCTCTGACAGCTGCCTCTACCACCAACAGAATGCAACGAGCTGAAGAAGAGTTGGAATTCTTGGTCAGGGATAATAATAACGAACAACAGCAAAAATGATAGTTGCCATCACTTATAAAGTGCCTTCCATGTGCCAGACACTATATTAAGTGCTTTACAATGATTATGTCATTTGATCCTCCCAACAACCCACAGAAGAAGGGGTTATTATTATACCTGTTTTATAGATAAAGAAACTGAGGCAATCTATCTACTATCTGTACGCATGTATATATGTATTATATACACACACAGATGTATATACATATGTAGACTCATGTATTTACACACACATGACCCCATGTATAACCTATAGACAAATAAATAAAATATACATATATTCACACACGTATGTTAGTCTCAGTTTCCTCATCTGTATGTGTATAGGGACATGGGGCGGGGGTGTGAGAGTGTATAGATTGACATGTGTTTGTGATTTTGTGGGACATGTGAATACAAGGCTGCCATTGTGTGAGTGTAAGATATTGTCTGTCTCTACCCAACCCGCTTCCCCCTGGGAAAATCTGTGTGAAGGCCCCTGCATCTCTCTATGTGGTTCTTCAAGCACTTATTTTTGCTTACTAAGCTGAGGCCTGCTCTTTTTAACTCCAGCTTAATTGCACAGTGTCAGAATAGTAATAACTAAATGAACTGTACCTTTAGGTTTTTTCTTTTAAATTTTTCAAAGTACCCTCACTTTATTATCTCATTCACTCCTCACAGTAAATGGTACCATACTTATTGGGGACAAATTGGTACCCAATGTGTAGGGCAGGTGCTACTATGCCTTTCTGACAAATGAGGAAACTGAGGCACAGCGAGGTTAGCAGCTTAGCAAAAGGTGCTGGACTCCTATTCCTGTGCCACGCTGCCCCCTGCTGCCACCAGGGTCCCCACAGATCTCCAGCTTGTCACCAATTTCACTAGGGGAAGTACTGATCAGATAGGCTTTTCTTCCTTATGATTACTGGAGCCACGACCCCAAACTTCTACCAAGAGTACAGCAGACAGCCCCTGTCCGAACAATCCCACCTGCTTACCTGTCCCTTCCCAGCCTTCACCTGTTTACCAGGTGCTTTTCACCTTGGGGAAACTCCTGACCTGTTCTCACTACTAGAGATTTCCTAGCCCTAAAGGCTTCTAAGTCATGCTCACTCTCCTTCCCACTCAGCTCACTCTTTGGTCTTCCCTTCTCTCTTCACCTTCCTGGATCCCTTTATATGTTTATCATCTCACCAGGATGTGTGTGAGCTCCCTGAGGCAGGAACTGTCTTATTTACTTGTAGTGGTATTTCCAATTCCTAGCATAGTGCCTGGCAAACAGTAAAGCCTTAATAAATGCTCTGCCTAGCTGCTGATCTATTTAGGTATAAATAAAATAAGGAGCATAATCTCTGCAATATTTATTGCACAAAATTATTTTTTAAAGTTTTTGTAGAGGGGGCAGCTAGGTGGCACAGTGGATAGAGTACCAGCCTTGAAGTCACGAAGTCCTGAGTTCAAATCTGGTCTCAGACACTTAACATGTCCTAGCTGTGTGACTCTGGGCAAGTCACTTAACCCCAATTGTCTCAGCAAAAAAGAAAAAAAAATAAAGTTTTTGTAGAAAAAAAATACGTTGTAAGCCCCAAAATATTTAAAATATGAGAGACACAAGAGGAGTTATTATTACAGAATCCCACAGATGCCATCTTGCTTCTCCCTGCCTGCTAGGTTTCCATAGAGAAGATAACCAAACAGTTCATTTTGTGATATGGTTGGGGAAAAAAAAAAGGAATGATTTGGATCACCTCATTTTGCTTTCCTGTGCTCTGTACTTTGTGGGATCCTCAGGGCTAAAAGAATTAGCCTGGACTTGGGGTAGGAGCCAAGATGGCGAACTGCAGACAGCGTTCTCTGTGAACTCCTGGGACCTTCCCTCAGACCCAGACAAAGTGAGCCTTCGAACTGGTTTTGGAGTGAGGGCTCCACCAAACATTTGGACTACAACGCACTTCTATCAAAAATCTACCTTGAAAGAACTCCGGAAAAGGTTAGCCTCAGGGGAAATCAGCCGCTGGTCAGGATCAGACTCCAGCTGGGGCGGAAGTCAGGGCTGCGATAGAGGGGCAGATTTTGGGCACCCAGGAAGCTCCTGGGAGACGCCTGGGCCACTTTGCTCTGCTTGCGGGCAGGTGCTTTGGCAGGTCTGCCTTTGGTAAAGGGTGGATCGAGAGCAGCTGAAAATGTGGTCCTAGTGCGAATCTAGCCCGGCCAGCCTCAGACCGAAAGTCAACTCGGCAAACTGCCCCAGGGCAAATACAAATTGTTGCAGTTTTCTCTGCTTTTGACCAATATCCCAACTTTAAATCATGAGCAAGAAGCAGAAGAGAGCTCTCACCATAGAAAGCTTTTACAGAGAAAAAATAGAACAGTCCCCAGATCCTGACATTATGAAAACAATCCCAGATGAAGCCACAAAGGCAGACTTAAGTTGGTCTCCCTTTCAGAAGGCTTACCTGGAAGATTGCATTAAGAATCTCAAAAGAGAGCTAGAAGAAGAATGGGGAAATAAATTGAGATCAGTGCAACAGAAATATCAAAAACTGGAAAATAGGACTGGTGAATTGGAAAAAGAAAACAGTTCACTGAAAAACAAAATTGGTGAATTGGAAAAAATCACCAATTCACTGGAAAATAAAAATGGTGAACTGAAAAACAAAATTGGTGAATTGGAAAAAGAAAACAGTTCACTGAAAAACAAAATTGGTGAATTAGAAAAAGACAACAATTCACTGAAAAATAAAACTGGCAAAATGGAAAAAGAATGCATTGAATCAAGAAATTCAATTGGCCAGCTACAAAAGGAGTTAAAAAAGATAACTGAAGGAAATAATACTTTAAAAATTAAAATTGAACAAATAGAAGTAAATGACTCAATAAGACTTCAAGAATCAGTCAAACAAAAACAAAAAAA